>CM037879.1:218681362-218706362 GCA_021292165.1 Shinisaurus crocodilurus | reverse complement strand
TAAATGTTAATTGTCCTATCCCCTAGAGCAGGGCTCTCCAACCTTGGGTCCCCAGATGTTGCTGGACTACAGCTGCCAGAATCCCTTGCCATTAGCCATGCTGGCTGGGTATGCTGGGAGCTGTAGGCCAGCAACATCTGGGGACCCAAGGTTGGAGACCCCTGCCCTAGAGGCTTACAATCTAAGCCAATGAAATGATTTGGGAGATGAAATGAAATGAACATGACTGAGTAAACAAAACATCTATTTTTTTTAAAAAAAAATCCATACCACACCATAACCAGTCCAAAACGCCTGTGCCCTTTGCAAGCAGCGACCTGCTAAACACCTGCATGTTAAAGAGGTGCTGTAAAGTTAAGTGGGATGGGCTATTGTTTCCCTGGAGCTCTGCTGAGGAGGTAGATGGATGGGTCTTGATTCCCAGATCGTGGAATGCTCTTCCTCTCAAGCAGCAGCACCAACTATCAATGGTTATTATTGTTTTGCTTCCACTGGTGAAATAGGATGATTTCAGACGAGGCTTTTATCATGCAGTCACCCTGCCTCATTCACAGAATTTTATGGGCTCCATACTTCAATTGTCTTTCACTTGTAGCCTTCCTCTGAGTTCTCACTGCTGCTTCTGTTTTTTCTTTCCTAAAAACAAAACAGTTAAGGTAGAAAAGACAGAACAGCTGGACAATGTATTTTGATTGGTAACAGTAGTGTCTGTCTGGAAGCATCCATAATGTGCATTCTGGAGTAACAGTAGTTACCGTAATAGCCCAATAACCCTCCATTCTTGTCACTGTTTTTATTTTCTTACACCCAGTACCTAGGTATTTGCACTTATCTCCTGTTCCCTGTATCAGTAAAATCCCATATGTCAGTTTACAATGAGGTGCCCCGTGGTGCCCTCCTTTAGGGAAGCACATTAAGGGAAAGTACCATGTGCTGCAGCAGATTTAGAAGAAGCTTTGGTGGAACAGCAAAGGGAAAAAAGTAAGCATGGAGGGTGGGTCCCATGCTATAAATAGAAAAGGAAACATCTGAAACAGATCGGAGAAATCCCTGCACAAGAGAGGGCAGATATGTAGTTCCACGGAGCATGCATGCCCTAATGAGATATGTAAGTAAACAGTATTGTTTGATCAGGTTACCATAGGTAAAAGGCTCATAGGGTCAGTACATTACCTGAGCAGTGTGGCTGCTGCTTCTGCAACTGCAGGTTCATGCCCCACA
Source organism: Shinisaurus crocodilurus (assembly GCA_021292165.1). Classification (NCBI taxonomy): domain Eukaryota; kingdom Metazoa; phylum Chordata; class Lepidosauria; order Squamata; family Shinisauridae; genus Shinisaurus; species Shinisaurus crocodilurus. The sequence goes on along the minus strand of CM037879.1, from coordinate 218,705,141 downwards.
CCACTCCAGTGACATTTGAATTGAGGAGACAATGTAGGTGGTACATAAGACATGATTACTGTCAGCACTGTCAGCTCCAATGGGGAAGTGGGGAGCAACCACATTATATGCTTAGTTCTTATACTTATATTCTGTTCTTATATGGGGTTCCAAACATCTCCCAACCAGGGGCCTGATCATATTTGTGCTTGCTTAGCTTCAGATGCTCCCAAACCGCCTTGCGTATGTAGTGTTGCCTTGCATATATACCCCCCTATGATGTTAGATTGTGTGGGGGTGTGGTGGGGTGGGGAGGCCCTGTTCTACATCCTATCATGTGCAGACGTGAGGGCTGCGAGGACACAGAGCCGGACTTTCTCAGCAGTGGCATGCACACTATGGAACAAGAAGCTAGTCTGGAAACTTCAACTAGTGCAAAATATGGCAGCCAGACTGGTTACTGGTACACTTAGGGGTGCCCACATCACACCAGTTTTAAAAGCACTCCACTGGCTGCCAATCAGTTTCCGGGCGAAGTATAAAGTGTTGGTTATTATTACCTTTAAAGCCCTACATGGTTTGGGTCCAGGCTACCTAAGGGATCGCCTTCTCCCGTACAATCCTCCCCGCACACTCAGGTCCCCTGGGAAGAATTTACTTCAGCCAGCCAAAACTAGGCTGTCGGGTATTACCCAGAGGACCTTTTCTTCTGCTGCTCCCAGATTATGGAATGGTCTGCTGGAGGAGATTCGTCAACTTAGCAGTATCTTGGAATTTAAAAAAGCCATAAAGACCGATCTCTTCCGGCAGGCCTATCTGGCGGAATTTTAGGATGCTTTTAAGATGTTTTATAATGTTTTAAAGTAGTTTTAAGATGTTTTAATAGTATGTGTTGTGTTTTGATTAGTTTATGTATTTTATATTTTTGTTGTTCCCCGCCTCGGTCTAGACAGAGAGGCGGGTAAGAATACTACTACTACTACTACTACTACTACTACTAATTATTATTATTATTATTATTATTAATATCAGGTGTGTCAGGCACACTCACTAATAATTTTGATGCTAAGTGAAAACCTGGATTTTTGAGAAGTTTCTCCTGTGGACTGATCTGTCTTGTTTTTAATGGCTACACTGCTTTTAATGGGAAATTTTATCTGGTTTTATGGCTGCTTTATTGTAGATGGGTTGTATTTTTGATGCACGTTTATCATTTGTTTGTTTTTAAATTGTAAACCACAAATAAATAAAACAGGTTCAACATTCATAAAATGTTCAAAAAGAATAATTTTAGGATGCTTTAAAGATGTTTTTAAGATGTTTTATAATGTTTTAAAGTAGTTTTAAGATGTTTTAATAGTATGTGTTGTGTTTTGATTAGTTTATGTATTTTATATTTTTGTTGTTCCCCACCTCGATCTAGATGGAGAGGCGGGTAAGAAATAAATTTGTTGTTGTTGTTGTTGTTATTATTCAGGAGTTTGAGCATGCTTAGTAGGATTTTTGTAAAAAAAAATCTCTTTGAACAGATGCACATACCACATCACAAACTGTTTTTGAAAGTCTACTTAGCTTGCTATGTGGCCTAGGGGCAGGAGTGAGCATTGATGTTTAAGAAACACAAGTCCAAGGCCTCTTTGGGTCTGCAGAACTACTTGCACAGTTCTGTGGATCCTGGCCATAATGCTTACCAGATCCCCCATTCTACATGCTTGTTAATATCCTCCTAACATTCTAAGAGATTGGTAATATGAGACTTTCCTTTGCAGGAGGCATTTTTTTCTCTCTAAGCAAGACTTGCCCTTCTATATTTTTACAAGTTTAGCCATTATAATGCTTTTAAGCAATTTGCCTGGGACAGAAGTTAGGCTGACATTTTTGTAATTTCCTGGTTTCCCTGTAGAACCTTAAAAACAGAGAGTAATACACTGTCTACTTTTCAGTCTTATGGGAAAGAAGCAGGTTTAAACAAAGTTGCATATTTTAGTAAAAACACAAAACTAACCATTTTACATTTGAAATCCTTGTTTGAGTACTTTTAAGAACTCTTGAGGCGACTGCCATCTGACCTCAGTGACTTGGTACTTTTTATGTATTGTTTGTTTTTATCTATCTATATCTATATATATCCTACTGTAGCTTTCTACATATAGCAGCCAAGGCAGCTAACCAGCTAACAACAATAAGAATACAAATACAATACGTTAAAATTTATAAGAGTAAAATTTAAAAAAACACACACAGATAAAACCAATCAAGAATCAAAACAGTCCATGTTTTGCCCACAAGCACGGGGCACAGGTCGTCTGCGGCGCCCCACCGGACCCCGCAGGCGGCTAGAGATGCTTTCGAAACGGTGGGGTCGCCTCACGTCCGCGCGAGGCTTGCGCGGGCCTACCTTGATTCAGCAGCGGCGAGCCGCCCGCGCCAGTTCTGTCGCATCACATCCGGCCCCACTGATTCGAAAGCATGATAAAACACAGCTTACAAAATGGGCATAGCTCTTCAGACGGACACCCTGGTGTGATCTTCTCTCCAACAGACTTCACAATAAAGACTGATGCAAATAAGTTCCCTCATCTGCAAAGCCTTGTCTGCGTATATCAGGGGTACAGAATCTGTGGCCCTCCAGATGTTGCTGAATGATAATTCTTATCAGCCCCAGCAAGCCACATGGCCAGTGGACAGGGATGATGGGGGTTGTAGCCCAACAACATCTGGAGGACTACAGGTTCCCCATCCCAACCTGTATAATCCAACAGTCCTACAGTCTCTAGATTTCTTGTTATGGATGTATTGAAATAATTTTTTATTACTAGTTTGTATATTTGTAGCAGTTTGCTCCTCAAATTCCTTCCTGGCTTGTCTCTTTGTAGCTTTATATTTAGCCAGAGGTTATGCTCATATTTATTTATTTTTTTGATTTTTAAAAATTTATATCCTGCCTTTCAGTCCTGCCAAATTGGCTTATTCTTACCATTATAGAATCAATACAATAAAGCCAAGAGCATAAAAACTAATACAACCATTTGGACAGGAGTAAGCACATTGAGAGCCAGTGTGCCTTAGTGGTGAGAGTGTTGGACTGGGACTCGGGAGATCCAGGTTCTAGTCCCCGCTCGGCCATGAAACTCACTGGGTGACTTTGGGCCAGTCACTGAGGGCCGGTTCGTACAACCCAGGCGGCGAGCTGGGGAGGCACCACGGGGCTGCCTGTAGGGATGGGCACATTCGCCTCGCGCGGGTGTAGCGGGCAGAAATCGACCCCGCTCACGTCCGCGCGAGGCTTGCGCGGGCCTACCTTGATCCAGCAGCGGCGAGCCGCCCGCGCCAGTTCTGTCGCATCACATCCGGTCCCACTGATTCGAAAGCATCTCTAGCCGCCCGCGGGGTCCGGCAGGGCGCTGCAGACGACCTGCATTCGTGGGTGGACCCCAGTGGAGCCGGCAGTCCCCGCGCTGCAGTGCAGGCCTCCTGGTGCTAGGGGGCGGCGGCCCAGGATGCCCAGAGGGGCCGTTTGCCCCTGCAGGCCAGAGCAGCTGCAGCTCCGGCCGCTCTGGGCTGCCGCCTCTGTGGAGGTGCTGGCACCCCTGTGCGACGTACTGTGCCTGCGCTGGGTCCCGTCCCATCATTTCCAGGGCCAGATGTGATGCGATGGGACCAGCGCTGGCGGCTTGAGTGGCGCAGAGAACTGCTCCTCGCCGCTCAGAAGATCAAGGCGGGGGCCCCGCTGCCGCGGAGAGTCAAGGTGGCAGAGAGGCGACCCCACCGTTTCGAAAGCATCTCTAGCCGCCTGCGGGGTCCGGTGGGGCGCCGCAGACGACCTGTGCCCCGTGCTTGTGGGCAGACCCCGGTGGAGCCAGCAGTCCCCGCACTGCAGTGCAGGCCTCCCGGCGCTAGGGGGCAGCAGCTTGGGATGCCCAGAGGGGCCGTTTGCCCCTACAGGCTGGAGCGGCTGCAGCTCCGGCCGCTCTGGGCTACCGCCTCTGTGCGGCCCCCTCGGGATGGCCTCCTGCTGTTCGCACAGCAGGGTGGCCACACGCGGTAGGGGCTTACCCCTCTACCGCCCATGGTCACTTTACGTGCTTCGCGCATGCACCCTCCCCGCGGGGGCGCCCCAGGCCGGCGTTCACATGACACGGGAACCGCGGGGGGCTTCTGCTCCCCTGCGGTTTCCGTGTCGTACGAACCGGCCCTGACTCTCAGCCTAGCCTACAGGGTTGTTCTGAGGATAAAATGGAGAGGAGGAGGATTATGTAAGCCGTCTTGGGTTCCTTGCAGGAAAAAAGGTGGGGTATAAATATAATAAATCAAATCAATCACATTTATTGGTTTTTTTCCCATTCACCTCCTCCCTTTTATTTTCATTGCTAAGATGATATATGCAGAGTGCTTTGCATTCTGAAATGCTCATATGAACTTTGAGTAAGAGTTCTGTTTTGTTTGATTTTTTAAAGTTATTTTTTAAAGAAAACGGACGCTTAAGAAGCCTCAGTGACTTTGCTGCTTAACCATGCTGGCAGCCTTTTGTACTTTTTTCTTATTTGAGCCTCTATGATAGTAGGATTAAATAGCCTTCAAACTTTCTGAAGAGATTTGTCTTTACCATTCAGCTTTTGTTTAACTAATACCCTCATTTTTGAGAATTTCCCCCATATATTTCTGGCCTGCTTTTTAGCATATTGTTCCAAAGGGGTTTACAACAACAATAATGAAAAACAAAATAACATCAAAATCATTAAAATCAAGGTAAAACAACAAAATGACAAATTAATAAATAAAGCATCACAGGAGCAGAAGACCTCTTAAAGGGCTTAGCTTTCAAAGGCAATGATAAAGAAAAATGTCTTTACCTGTCTCTGGAAATATGACAGAATGAAAGACTAAAGAGCAGTCTGGATGAAGTCATTCTAGAGTTCTGGAGCTATTGCAGAGAAGTCCCTGTTTCTTATAGAAGCTAATCTAGTATTCACATAATACGGTCTTTTCAGCAGGGCTGCATTGTCTGATTTTAAAGCTTGGAGAAGTTCCTATCTGATAAAATATTGCTTGAAATAATTGGGACCGCTACCATTTAGAGGTTTATAGATCAAGACATATTAAAATCAAAACCCAAATATGAATACATATTTAAATAATTTTACACTCACATATATGATAAATTTGATAGCACTGTAGTTACAATTCAGAAACACAAATACTATGTACCAGATCCTGGTCATTAAGACTAAATCAAGGCACTATCATTTATTATTATGAATCAGAAAGTCCTCAGTTCAAATCTTGCCTGAATTGATGGAAGTAGGCAAGCTCCTACATCTCAAGCCCTATGCAGGCATTCTTCTTTTCGTGCAATTAGAATTGCATGAGAGGAGAGTGAGGACACACTATCTAGCTCAGTGCTTCTCAATTATTTTCTGTCATGCCCCCCCTAGGAAGAAGAAAACAATAGTATCATTTGTCTATAAAATTGTTATAAGTAAACCTCTGCATAACACTGTATCCTTATTAACGTATAAGAGAATAAAAAAAGAAAGAAATGTGGATCAATTTACAACAAAGAATAGCTTTATTAACTGTAGCAGAAAAGATTTAAAGGAGCACAGGATTTAAAGGAACACAATATTAAAAAAAACTTTTAACTGAGGTCAAACGAGCCCCCCTTTACGGAGCCTCGCGCCCCCCCTGGGGGGCCCGCCCCACTATTTGAGACGGACTGATAGCTCTACCCCTTCTGTTGTGTCCCTGTGCCTAGGCTCCTTCGTTCCCCACATGTTGGAGTGCAAACGTCTGCAGTGAGTAGCCTGCTGCACTTGTAGATGCTCCCTGTGTGATTTAGAAACCACATCATGCAGGGTTCTTAATCACATGGGAAAATCTCCATGAGTATGTCAGGCTCCAACATGCGGAGGGTAGCAGAGCCAGTGATGGGGATGTGATGGCGATAGCAGAGCTCGTTAGCATGTTCCTGCCCTCCGCCTCATTGTGTGCAGAAAAGAACACCTGCGTAGGACTTCAGTTTCATCACACATCTGCAATATGGAAATAATAATACTTAGTTACCTTCAGAGGCGTAGCGTGGGGGGTGCAGGGGGGGCCGGCCGCACCGGGTGCAACATCTGGGGGGGCGCGGCAAGGCAGCGGGCAAGGCAGCGAGCGAGCGAGCTGCTGCTGCTGCTGCTTCTGGCGGAGCAGTGCAGAGCAGAAGCAGGCTGGAAGCACTCTTGCAGGTTCCCGGAGAAGCTCGAGCCCGGGGCTCTCTGCCGCTGTAGCTGGGAGCGCGGGGCGGGGGGGTGTGGGGGGTGGTGGAAGTGTGCACTATGCCTTTAACGCCCGGGTACAGTAGACATGTATAGTGTGTAGTGTAGGGAAACTCTAGGCGGGGTTAAAGTTCAGCTCATGGAGCTGATCAGCGCTGGCTGCAGTTTAGCAGAGTTGGAAATGTGAAAGCAAGAAGCAGGCTTGATTCTCCCCCCCTCTTTCTTTTCTCTCCCTCCCTCTCTCTCCCCTCCCTCCCCCTCTCTCTCTCCCTCTCACTCACACACCTCCAAGCCACAAACCCCCCCACAGCAATCATGTATTCTCCTCTCTGTCTTACCCAGGTAAGAAGCTCTTTAGATTCATTTTCTAAAGAACGCAAATCTGCCTTCCTGGCTGACTTTAACGCGCCTTGTCACTTGCTCGGGTGTCACATTCGCCTGGGGTTGTTTCCTTTGGGAAGTTGGGTTTGCAACGTCCTGCCCGAGGAAAGAGGAGGCGGGGAAGGGAGTTGCTTTCTGCAGAAAGTTGCTCGATCCCTTTTGTTTGCACCGCAGCCAAGTTCCTCGTGGGTTGAAATTAATTTCTGATGTGATCCCAACCCACCTCGCGCCTCCCCAGGTCTCCTGATTGCAGTACTCGGAATCTGAAGTGTTATGTGCCTGACGCCAATGCTACACATGCCGGGAAACTGCGACTTAAGAGTTCGGGCAACTTTGCTTTCTAACTTCCAACACAACCCACTCCCTCGCGCGTTGCCCCCTCCCTCCGGCCAAAGAAAACTCTTCTACAGCACCAGATCTTCAGATAACATTCCCACCCCACCCCACCCCCACCCCCACCCTTTCTCAGATATATTTCCACGATTTAAAAGCGTAACGCCTGCCTCGAAATGTATTATTTTATTCTTTTAATGGACTGCATCCATTTCCGCCCTCCTTCTATAATTCAGTAATCTCTGTGCTGCCTCCCAGTCTTAACAATGAAGTCTGAAAGTTTCTAGTGAATTCGGATAAAGTTCTTCCCTTACCATTTCTATACTTTGGGACTGACACAGAGTGCAGTTACACACCTTCACTTAGAAGGAGATGCAACACTTTGGGACACAGACCTCCAAGATGATTCTCTACCTTTGCATGAGGTTTTAATTGTACTTGAATGTCTTTTAAATGAAAGGAAAGGGAAAACAGTACATTTTCCAGGATGACTGAGGAGAAGCTTAGGTATGGATAACTTTTAGAAGTTATGCTCTAAGTGACAAAGCCTCACCACCCTTAACCTATAATCAATGAACTTGTTATTGCAACCAGAATTGCTACACAATGCAGCTTAACTGTGTAAACAATCACAAAGTTGATTATAGGTAGAAGATACCTCTAGTATATACTTTGGAGTGTGTTTGGAGCTTCTGTAAAATGTCTTTAAAGGGCTAGCTATAGTGAAAAGTTTCGTCTTGCTCTTGGAGAGAGCTCAAGGCATTTTCTGTTGATTATCTGGAATAGCAAATTATTGTTTCTTTACAGCTCACCTCCCCCCCTTGCCCCACTATCTATTCTTCCCCCACTTCTGTCATACTGCATGTGGATACTCTGATTTTTAGTAGGCCCAGCTGTACATTATGAAGATTTAATCTATACTTCCTTTTTATATCTGCTATAACTAACATAAGAGTCACTCTGCTGCAAAGTGCTTTGCGTTCTCATTGCACATTTGGGTTAGGGGGCGCAAATTACTTGCCTTGCCCCGGGTGCTGACAACCCACGCTACGCCACTGGTTACCTTACAGGGTCATTGCAGTGATTATTAACATAATGAATATGAAGCACTCTGTACACTTTAAAAATCGTACCTTGTTAAGGGGATGATCCATTTCCCTGCTATACCCATGCATGCTGTTCCACATGAAGGGGTATCCTACTTCTCCCCACCCCACCCCACCCCACCCCATTGGCACCCCTCATGTTTATGGGAGGTACTGGATCTGAACCCAATTATTATAATATTAATTTTAGGAGAGCTAAGATAAACCACTATTAATATATTTTCTATTGTAGTTGAGGCCCTGAATTCTTATGGCATCTCAAGATCAGAGTTTTCATCCTGGTGGGTTATGCTGGGATGAAAATAGTGTGTTTCTAATTTATTGGACTATGTCTCTTCTTTAATACAGAGAGCAAAATCACAGTACAACCTACTTTGTCCTTTCATTAGGTTTTTATTACCAGGGATATGTGTATCCCATTAATGTTCACCGTCCTACCAGGTCCCCAGAGTAGCTGTAGAAATGGTGAGGGAGAAGAGCAAGGACTTAAGAAGGCACAAGACTATCAGTTGAAGGAGTCCTGGGATTTGGCATATGCCATTTTAATTGTTCAGAAGCTCTTTCCAGTGTAAATAACTTTTTTTAAAAAAAATATCTGACATCTGATTATCTGATCTAGGTAACTCCACTGCAATTTACATGAGTACACTGAAGTATGCTGAAAAGTGTGTTGGAACACTTGACTCTATTTTCCTGTTTTGACCAATAATTTGGAAATGGGCAAATGTTAGAATTGGGTTGTGAGACTTCATTACTACATATGAGAAAACACACACATACAACTTAAGAAGCAGAACTTAATATTAATTGCACTCCCAGAAATCCTGTTGGACATATCTTAGCTGAATTGTGCAATTTATGATGTAGATCAGGGAGTTGTATATGCTGTTGTAAAAACTAGGATACAGCATGCCAGAGGTAAGCCCCAACAGTGACTGGGCCATGGAGTCTCCAGGGGTACACAGCAACACTCAGAATGATCAAAGTAAAATAGTACTTCATTCTAGTACTGTAAGCTCTTAATTTAACAACAGAATGCTTCTGCATTCTTGATGAAAAATCCATATGGGACATCTGCTCCTTTGCCTCAAAGTATCTTCATACATTGAAGTAGAAATCACCAAAGCAGCCACAGCACAGGACTTCATGTAACACATTGCCCAGACATAGTACAACATTAACAGAGCAACCCTATACATGTCTACTTGGAAGTAAGTCCCACTGAGTTCAGTGGGCTTATTCCCAGCTTAAGAGAGTTTAAGATTGCAGCTCAAGGGGTACTTAATTAATGTTAAACCCTGGCCTGTGGAGTCTCTGTGGTATGGACCCCTTCCTTTTGAACATACTGGAAGACTGTTCTAATCGAGAGGGGAAAACAATTTCAGATATAATTTTGATACAGCCAAATCCCAGTCTGATCTGAACATGTATTGCATATGACATGTTCTAATAAATTTAGAAGGCACCACAAGAAAATATCACACCTTTGTTGTTCCCTGGACCTCCAGTTGTCTTTCTCCTCAAGCAATATTGGTTTAAGTGTCTAGAAACGGGTGCTAAATAAACCAGCTCAGCAGGTTCCATTCATTTCTGCCAGGCTCATCTGCCTTCGACCATTAAGCCACCTGCTTAGAATGCCAGCTTCAAAGTCCATTTTTCTGTTGGTATTTGCCAGATTGGTCGAAGTTTCATGAGGAAAATTCTGTCCAAACACACTTGGCCTTGGGGAAAAAAAAAAGTACTCTGGTGTAAGAAAGATGTCAGAATTCATACTCATATTCCATGTCAGATTCAAAACTACCCATTTGTCTGTTTCTGGTCTGAAAGGAGGGGGTAAGGGGAGGTCTGAATAGATGCTGGAACCAATCACACTGGAAGTCTGAGGCTCCTCCAAGAATCTACCCCTCCCATAACTTTCTTCTTTGGGGTGGTGGAGTGGAGGAAGTAGAAGCTCCTTTAGAAGGCTAGTGGCAGCAAAAGAAACCCTGGAGTAACATACTCGAGGGGTAGAGATTCATGGGAACCAGCAAGGGACAACTTCAAACCCCTGAGGTGAGCTGTTTTTCCTGTTCCCATGATTGGTAGACAAATTGTGGGGGTCTATCCCACCTCAGAAGATATCCCCTCTAGTCTTACTTTTGACAGCTAGTGGAATTGATGTTATCAGGTACTGTGCTCATACTTGCTGACAGCCTGAAAGGGAGGAGGGTGGAGAGGATGGCTGATGCTACATCGTGGTTGGATGCAGGGGACACCTGGGAAGAGCTACAATCCCTATGTGAGAAGTGCTGTGACTCCACAGCTGTGTGGGGGCGTTCACCTACCCAGCCATCATTCACCTATAGCCACGGCCAGCCCAGAATAGCACCCAACCCCAAAGGGGGACACTGAACCTGGGAACGGACCACATCTGCTTGTACTCCTTATTCTTGCTACAAACACAGATAGTTATTACCGGTAACTGACTGATTATTGATGAGGGAAGATTGATTTCATATTTCTTTGCATCAGGCCATTCAGACTACCAAGAAGGCTAACAGAAAGCTCTCGGATCAAGCAAAGTACGGTAAGTAAATGTGTGGGTGCTATATGTATCAAATGCTTCCAGCCACTGCTCCAACTATATTTTGTTTTTATTTTTGTATTTTTGTGCGTCTCTGATGAAAAGTTTGCAAATAACATTCTATATTTTTCTCCTTGTTCCTACCCAAAGATTGGCCCTACACCCATTGCATATTGGCTGAAAGGGGCCATTTTGTGTATTTCTGTGTATTTGTCTATTTCTATTTGTGCATTTTTGTGTACTTGTCTATTTCTGAACAGATGTCTAAGCCCAGCGAGTGTATGGCTTTTAACTAGTTCTTCTGACAATGTGGTTTTGCAATCTGGCATTTGAATGTATATAGCTTTTACTAAAATCAGGCTGCTCCAAGAATCTACCCTGCCCCCATAACTAAACCCTTTGACTGATATATTATATTATATATTATATTATATTATATTACATTATATTTCAATTATTTATAAATAGCAGCAGCAGTATATGTGGCTGCTACCATCTCTGCATTATAACCTAAATATGATAATGCTTCGTAGTAGAGGAAATTGCAACAGATGATCAGATAAAATGGAAGAACAGCCGATAATACAAAAAGGAATGCAGTGTAAACGTAAGGCAGGAGTGGGGAACATTTTTCCTGTCATGTTCCACATTCCCTTGGAATGTGTCTGTCTGGGGCCGCATGTCAGCAGTGGCCGGAGCAAAAAGTGGGCAGGGCACCCTGTTTTCTTTTTCTCTTCCACCCTGTTCAAAAGGTTGCTGGGGGAAGGACAGATTGCTCTTGCCAGAGGTCTGAACTGATCGCTTGCAGAGGGGTTTTGAAGTTAGACTGAGGGCTGCATATAACCCTAGGGCCATGGGTTGCCTCCCCGCAAGGGCTGCATGCAGCCCTAGGACCACAAGTTTCCTCCCTCCAGCTTAAGTCAATATAAGTGGATGTAGTCAGAGGGTATTCTACCTATACTGTATGAACCAGCTGCAGTCCATTTAGCCCGCTCCCACTTCCATCCACATGACACTGTCATTGGGAATTGGCTGGAAAGGGGAATTGGAGAAAGTATGCAGGAGTTATTAGTGAAGAAAAATTTAGAGGCAGAAGAGAAATCCACCTGGCAATATGGTTTTGGCACAGAGATAAAACAATATTCCTCTGCAGAACAATGTAAACCTTCAGGTACATTTTTAACAAGCTTGTATGAAAGTAGTGCTGTTCAGATGGTCTGTGTCTATCTGTTTGTCAATCTACAAACCCCTTATACAGCTGTCTATACAAACACATGTTTCTGTACACATGTGTTCATAAGATCTGTGGGTTTCCTTACAGGATTTGTTCCCAGGTTATGACTTGGGTCTTTCAAGGTGCTTGAAAAATCAGCAATTGACTGGTTCTTTGAAAAATATTTATAGAAAGACACACACACACACACACGAAGAGAAGCTCTTGATAAAATAAATAAATGGAAAATCTGAGTCCATAGCAATAATATGATGTGAGATACATTATAAAGGTAAGAGCTACTTAAAAATATTCAGATATTTTAGAGCACAGGTTACTTTGGCTCACTGTGATAGCTCAGTATTAAGTATTCCCTTTTATTTAATACAAATCTCTGCAAATCCTAGTCTACAGTGAGCTTTCATTTTGAAAGCATGAATACTACAGACACGTTAAAGATGTGCAAGCCACTGCAAAATTGCTCTTGTGCAAAATGTGGAAAAATAAGGAACACATAATGCCAGTGAAAATTTGAATATATAGGGTAGTATTCCTATTATGCCTGTGCAACAGTGGTAGTGACCACTCCTGCATTGGGGATTTCCCCGGAGCATAATTACCCTCCATGTCATGTGAACCCGGTGAAGGTGGCTTGTTGCCATGGTTAACAAGCCACTCGAGAACCCTATAACAGCACACGTGTTCTGGGTTGCTTGTTAACCACAGCAACAAGCCACCCTTACTGGGTTCACACGACACTGCAAGCCGTGCGGGCGAGGGCAATTATGCAAATCCCCCTGGCATGCCCGGTGGGGAAATATGTCACTATGGCTTATTTCTCCCACCGTGAACATGCAAACCCGGTCACTGTTTGTGTCTCTGTGTCTCTCTTGATCTGAATTGCTAATAAAGTTTCCAGAGAGTTTGGATTCAGATTCGACTGCTTTGGAGGAGCCCTGCTTCTGTTCTGCCATCTACCGGATCATCCCAATACAGTTCAGGATTTGGCTGAATCTGAAGCACAACGGTATTTTAAATTTTCTTAAATACTTTGTTTTATCGGTTTCTGAATGTTCACAATGGGATGTTTTGTGGTTCTTTAATGCTGCTACTGCTTGCAGTGTTTGATATTGTTGGTTTTAATTTCATATTACATTGCATCTTTATGTTTAAAACCACCTTGGTACTCATTGAGCAGAAAGCAGTATGGAAAAACTGTAAATAAATAAATAAGTAAATATTGTTGAGAAGCCCTGGGGCATAGCAGTACCCATAATATTCACTAAAGTGCAATGAAGCTATAAACTTCAAACCTTTAAAACTGACAAAACCATCTGGAGTAATTCTGCAACAATATGTTTTAATTAGGTAACAGGTTGGCTTGCACTATGTTGTGTAGTTTGCAATTTTAATAGCTTTTAAATAAAATCATGATATAGCAAAGGTGTGGAAAGGCTCTTATATTGAATATGGTGGGCAGCCACCTGGATTCATTTAATCCAGTGCTATACACAGAAACCTAACATTCATTGTAGTAACAAAGATTTCTGAATGACATGTTTTAGAAGTGTGTCAACCAGAGTTCATTACATTTCAGGGCCAGTCCAAGACATTTTGTTGTCTGAGGCATAGGACAAGATGACATCTTTTCCCATTCTATATACAGAAGCCGACCGAAGTGGCAGTTGAATTTTACTTCAATGCTGGAGACAGGACAGTGTCCTCCTGAGGGCAGCAGGCTTGCTTAGGGGGTACAGGGCAGGCAACATGGCAAACATCTCTCTCTTCTCCAGCACCCTGCCATTGTTCCCCACCCTACAGCATCTGCATCTGCTGCCTGAGGTGGCTGCCTCACTCTGCCTAATGGTAGGGCTGGATCTGTTACACCTCTTACTAATCTGCTACCATGGTTAATATATCTATGGATTTAGATACAATGTATTTTCTCTCTCCAGCACTCCCACCACCTATGGGGAAACTGCTCCTTTACTGGGCAACCCCACCTACGGGGTTTCTTATTTTTTTTAATCAAATGCTTATATTTCGGGGCCTAAGGAACTCTCTGCTGCTCTAACGCAGAGTTCCACAAGCTGACCATTTTCTGCTGCCACCCATTCTCTGAGAATACTTTAAAACCTCCAAGTGGCTTGGCATATGAGGCTTAGGTGTGAGATGGACACCAACCCTAGAGGCAAGATGAACTATTAAACAAGTTAGGGTGCAGTCCAGTGGGGATGCCCATAAATAAGCCTCTGAAGAACTCAGAGGATTATGGGCATTCTATGCAGGGCGGGAGAGCATGGAGGCAGTCTTCTTCACCTCTGTGCTCCTCCCGCCCTGCAAATCAGCTAGATGGCTGATTTCGACGGGTGCTTGGATGGGGAGGGAAGGAGGCTGAAGCAGCACCAGGATGCATTGTATCCTGGCGGACCCAGTCTGCTCCCCTCCCTGCCCCCCAGAACTCCCTCTTCACCCATTCTCTGAGGTCGGTCTTACAACCTTGGAGACGTAGCTGATGCGGTTCTTTGTGTGCTGGCTGTGAGGTGTGGGAGGGGGATCCAAGTGTGGATCCCCAGCTCCGAGGTCGGAGCTCTTCTCCAGCCTCAGAGCTGGGAATCCGAATGATCCTATGGCCCTCTAGACGCTTAGGGGCCATAGGATTGCTCTGCCGATTTATTAAAAGGACATTTGATACATAAGGGAATACTAATATTTACTTTGCAGTTTTCAAAAGACTGCTTAATGACAATTCTTTAGGATTCAAGAGACACTGTTGCTATTACAAGCCTCTTAATAACTCCTTTTACCTCAAACCAAATTCACTAAACCTCACCCCTGCCAAATACACTCACAACCAGGTATAGCCTTCCTCTGACTCCCAAAGCTCCCCCTGCTGTATTTCTGGCTGCCTGGACAGTTTATCTGGGTTTTTACTGCCCGCTTGTGTAACATTCTTCCGGCAGCCTCCTGGCATAACACAGCCACCTGTTACCTACTCCTGATCTTTGCTAGCCACAAATGATTATCCCACAGAGAATGAATAGCTCAGTGCTTCTCAAATAGTGGGGCGGGCCCCCCAGGGGGGGCGCGAGGCTCCGTAAAGGGGGGCTCGTTTGACCCACATTTCTTTCTTTTTTTATTCTCTTATACGTTAATAAGGATACAGTGTTATGCAGAGGTGTACTTATAACAATTTTATAGACAAATGATACTATTTACAGTCGCGCGGGGGGCGCGAAATGTTTTCTTCTTCCTAGGGGGGGCATGACAGAAAATAATTGAGAAGCACTGGAATAGCTTAACATTCAGGCCTTAGCTATTCATTTTCTCCTCCACTTTCTCCTAGTCCTTCTATAACACCACCCACCAACCAGCAGTCCTTCTCCCTCACTGACTACCAACAGACTCTCTCAGCTCCTGTCAGCTGTCATTTTCCAACCTCTCTTTTCCACCTAGCTAGAATCCCCAGCCAATCAAAACTGAATTTACCTGATCCAGGCCCCATCTATAAATATTGCAAGTGATTGTCTCTGTCTCCCTCTTCAGAACGTAACTAGACTAAGCAACTACTACACAGGCCTTTGACGGTAACAAAGCAAGGTCTCAGGCCTACTCAGATACATTATTGCCTCATAGAGGCCACACAAAGTAAACATTACCAAAAAATGAGTTACGTATATACATGGCATTTCTTCACATCATGTTACACTTGTTTTAATCCAGGCAGAATCTATGATTCATTTTGAGTCCCCACTGGGCAGATCTAGACTTCTTATATGGGAAAAAGTACATCCCAGAGAGCAATGAGGATCCTTAGGAATCCTAGGCAGCAGTAAATACAGTTACCCCTCAAATCAAATTCTACATCCCCCACTACTATTGATGCACTGGTGTTTCTTGAGGGCTGTATTGCTGCCTTTTATATTGTAACTGGCTACATTCAGACTAGAGAGTATGACTGCATGAAACCAGTTTGACCTACTGGCAGATTTAGGCTGCAATCCTATGCATACGTATTAGTGAGTAAGTCCCATTGAACACACTGGGACTTCTGAGTAAACATGCATAGAATTGGTCTGTTAGTTGAAAACTAAATCTGCTACTGTCCCTTTTGGCATGAGGTATAATAAGCCTTACCTGCGCAATGGAGCCAATTGCACTCTGTTGCTATTGCCTGACTGCTGTTTGTGGTTCTAGACTGACCAATTACAAGAGCAAAGAGTTTTGTAAGGATCTAAGGTGGCTACCAA
Organism: Shinisaurus crocodilurus; assembly: GCA_021292165.1. Lineage (NCBI taxonomy): Eukaryota > Metazoa > Chordata > Lepidosauria > Squamata > Shinisauridae > Shinisaurus > Shinisaurus crocodilurus. The sequence goes on along the minus strand of CM037879.1, from coordinate 218,689,056 downwards.
AGGGCATTGATTCAAGGGCAAAAGAAATTCCTTGTTTATAGATTTCTGATATTAACAAGAGCCTTTCTGAGCATAGGGCTAAATGTGATTTATTTTGAAACAAGCTTTTAGTGACACTGACTGATTATTGTGGCAGTGGACAGTTGAAGTATGACTGTATAAGTACACGTACAATTTCTGAGCGGAAGATTGTAACTCTGCGACAGGTTAAGGCTTGTCCTTGGCAGTGCACCCTATCTGCATTTGGATGAGGGTTGCCAGCCCTTTGCTTCAGTGCCTTTAACAGCTACTTGATCTGCTACTTGATGATGATGGATGATGAATGCTTATCTCATGCTGTGAAGATTGCCCCTGGTGATTTCTGCATATCAAGCTGCTGTTAAAGGCACCAGAGCAGGCCAAGCTGTTTTTCTCTGGCAAGTTGGCAACTCTAGTTAGAATTCTGTAATCAGATTAAAGCTATAAATGATTGCTATGATTTGGAGCAGTGTTCTCCAACCTTGGGCCCCCAGATGTTTTTGGCCTACAACTCCCAGCATGCCCCAGCCAGCATAGCTGGCTGGGGCATGCTGGGAGTTGTAGGCCAAAAACATTTAGGGACCCAAGGTTGGAGAACACTGATTTGGAGGACAGTGAGTGAGTACATAGGTTTCCCATTATTCACTGTAGAATGTAGAGATTTGCAGGTTTTGCTCTTCTGTAACTGGTAACCTCATGTATGAGTTCTTGTGAATCATAGCTTCTATCTATAATATTACTGTTTAAACAATATTTTGTAATCTTGAAAATAAATGTTCTGGAATTGCCCCCCTTCTATTTTTTGTGATTCTAAAAAATTACAAATGTTATTCCATTAGAATAATCATAATTATTATTACCATCCAGTATATAGAGCTTTTTATCCTAGACTCATAAGGCTAGGTGTGAAGAGAAGGTCATTAATCTCAGCTACCTCTCCCAAATCAGAAACCTCCATAGATCATGGGAGCAACTATTGCTAAAATGGTGAAAGGAACTTCACAATTTAATTAATTGGATTTCTAGGCCACCTTTTAGGTGGATTATATAAAAAGGATAAAACATAATTCTAGTAAAATACAATTAAAGTTAAAGCACTCATTAAAACATTTCAATACCAGAGCAATTTTAAAAGGGGTTTCAAGGCTTGTTTAAAAAAACCTGTCCATTTCAAACCTGCCACGGATACAGGGCAACCACCAAAAAGGCCCTGTCACTAGTGTTCACCAATCTTACTGATCTTAAAGTAGGCCCACAAGCAGGGTCTCTGAGGCCCATCTCAGGATTCAGGCACGTTCACATGGGTGCAGGCAGTCTTTCAGATAACCTGGCCTCAAACTATTTAGGGTTTTAAAGGTTAATATCAACACTTTAAATTAGAACAACTAAAACATCTGTGTAACATGATCTGACTGCCTGGCCCCAAAAAACATATGGATTCTGCACTAGTTGAAATTTCTGAACCATCTTTAAAAACAGCTCTACATAGAGGGCATTACAGCAGTCTGGTCTAGATATCACTAACATAATTGAGGTCAAGCCTGCCTTCTATAAATAGGTTTGCAGTGGGTGTACCAGTCTAAGCTGGTAAATGGCACTCCTAACTATCAATGCCATCTGTGCTTCCACAGATAGTGCCAAGCCCAGGAGAACCTCCAAGCTGCGAACTTGGGGGAAGGGGAGAGTGCAAGCCAAGCCAAGGCTGGTTGTAATCCTCTATTGAGATCAGCCAATTTTCCCTATACATAGTACCTCCATCTTATCTGCATTAAGTTTCAGTTGTTTGCCATCGTCTACTCTAAGACTACTAGACCCTTATTCAAGAATTCCACAACTTCCCTGGGATCAGTAGATAGAAAAGAGAGGTGGAGCTGTGTGTCATCCACATACTAATACACAACAATGAATTCCCTGTTCTCTCCCCCCCCCCCGGTACTACACAATGAAATCCCTGCTTCCCTCCCCCCTGGGACTATGCCACAGTGAATTCCCTGTGTCCCCCCCCGGGACCACACAATGAAATCCCTGCTTCCCCCCCCCCGGGACTACACAATCAAATCCCTGCTTTCCCACCCCCCCGGGACTGCACAACAATGAATTCCCTGCCCCCCCCCAGTACTACACAATGAAATCCCTCTGTGTGTGTGTGTGTGTGTGTGTGTGTGTGTCCCCGGGACTACACAATGAAATCCCTGCTCCCCCCCTCCTCGGGACCACACAACAATTAATTCCCTGCCGCCCCCCCTGGACAACACAATGAAATCCCTGTCGTCCCGTCCCCCCCAGGACTACATAATGGCATTGCACGGGTTGTCATTTTCCTATAGGCACTATTTGTTTGAAATTCCCCACCCCCCCACCCCTGTGTAGGCCCCGGCTGCAGGTCATATGAACATTCTGTTTGGACATAGGAGAGATTTGCATATCCGCCTCTGATTGGGCCCCTGTGGCAGTGCATACCAACATTCTAAATGCCGTTGGAGTGATTTGCATAACCGCTCCTGAATGGCCCTTGCGAACATTCCAAGTGATGCCATTGGCTCTCATCTATTTTGGGCCGTACAGGCACGGCGGGGTTTTTTCGGAGATTTGAACTCACCAGTCTTTGTCCTTGGGTGATGGGGAGTATGCGTGCCAAGTTTGGGGCGGATCCGTCCAACCGGGTAGGAGCCAATGCGATGCACGCAAAGCCCCGTGCGGACATACGTACACACATACAAACATTCACATTTATATAGTAGATTAACTGTTTCTTACCTGCTGAAACCTTAACTCCAAAATATAGGTGGTGCTATTAGGCCTTTTTAACCTCATGGTAAATGAGGCAGGAAAAAACGAAGTTAATTTCAAAAGTCAGGTGGCAAATGTGTAAATACAACACAGGTGTCCTCACTGTGAAGCTGCTACTGTAGACAATAGTCCAGTGATAGCGTTGACATTCGCTATTTTGAATAATACTTTCCTTTTTTCTATACACATAATGAGGGTGGTAAGTGGAGATTATGGCAATTAGTCTTTTGAGAAATAGTTTTTAGAACCAAAATATCATTTTAAGTCTACATCCTTAAATATGCATAAAAAGTGTTTTCTGCATTGGGGGGAAATGGTTTTTAACAGTTACTCCATTTCCCAGGTTTTCTGAGGTATTGCATTAAATGAGAAACCTCAGGCAGTAGCTCTTGCATTTGCCTATTTCTGGTGTTAATTATCTTTTGTTTGCCCTTGATAATCCTGAGGTTGGTATGCAGATAATGAAGGCTGCAGAATCATCTCGGAGTGGAAAAAACAATGGCATTGTCAATTCGGCATCACAACACTTTATAAACTATGAATGTTATCTACATTAAGGAGAATAGTAGACTTTTAAAATTACTTCCATGAATAGATTAAATTACAAGTATTATTACATTTCATTTTATTAAGTGCATCTTAGTAGTTATTAGTGCAAATGAACATGTTCTCTCAATTACATAATAACATTAGAACTAAAAATTATGCATCAACACTCCCAAATGCATAATGCAGCCTTGTATATTAATCACCCCAAACAATATTTTTCAGTTTATATGGAGACAATTATTACCTGTCCAACAATAACATTCTTATTGGTTTATTAAAATTCAAGAATTATCTTTCCAGATAAAAAGCTTGGGTTTTTTTTTTTTTTACTATTTCAGAAAAAGGCTTCATTCTCAGGAACAAAATGCAAATCTTGTAATGGTTCAATTTTAATCTAATTATATAAAACAAAACTTATATATTGCACTTTTTAGTGTGCTTTAGAAAGTACCAGTAAATTAATACTACTTTTAGGTTTAAAATGAGGTAACTTTTTGGTTTTGAGAAGTCCCACAGATCTCTTTTGAGTGGGATCACGTGTATGTGTTTTGTTACAGCTACCATCATAATAAACCTTTTCAGGACAATATTTTTTCTGCATTAAAGCTGCAAGGTTCTTTCCATTACAATGAATGTGGAAAATATTGTTAAAGGGCAGGCTCATAGGTAGGACACTGAAAATCAATGGGACAGACTACATTAGAAGGGGACCCTACTGTGCTTGCCTTTAAAGGTTCATGTATTCAGTTTTCATTTATGCACTGTTAAATCCACTAATGCCAATGGGATTCTTGCATGAGTAAGTAGGTGTCGGATTGCAGTCTTAATGGTGTTTTTAGAAAACACACCAACAAATAGTATTTCCTAAAAAATTAAAAAACATGTGTCCATTTTGAAATTGGGATTCTGAAATATAAGCTTATTTGACGGGGGGAAATCCCGCTTAACCTGGAAAAACATTTGGACCATGAGTCATACTCAGAAATACTCATCATTAAGCTTTCTTCTAACAAATGATTGGTGGGTATTTGGAGTGGGAAGACCAGCACTGAGTTAAACACCCCTCCCAACACAGGAGAAAGGGGAACCACCATGAGCATAGCAATAATGTCCAGCCTTTTGCTGCACTTTCAGATCTGTGGATCAGGTTGTGTAACTAGACTTGTTGGGTGCATAGATTTTTCATTCCTGAAGCAGCCTCTGGTGCATGCAGTGGGGGGTGATACATGAATAGAAATATGTTCCTGTGTATAGACAATAGACTGTATTTTCAGTCTCTGAAGGGGCAGAGTAATGACATTTGCAGGGAAATAGTCTCTAGCCCCAATTCTATTCCTTCTTGGGGCAAAAAGAAGACAAACTATCAACAGGGCAATAGATCTATATTGATCAATAACCTTTTTTTTTCCTTTCCAAAATGAGTATATCCCCCCCCCCAGTCTTTGTAGGTTTAACTATTAAAAGAGTAAAAAAATATTCTAATGTTAATTTTGCTGTTTACCTTACCTTATCTCTCTGTTTATAGCACTGCCTTTATGTCTAATTAACAGTGGCAGTTTTCTAGGGATAATTCAGTTTCCTGGATATAATGACAGTTTCCCGGAGAATAAAACACACTTTTAGGTCATGATCCAGCCAGTGTTAAGCACTTTTAAGCCCTGTTGATTTCAATAGGAGTGTTACGCATGTGCTTAAATCTGTTTCATTTAAATAAATGGGATTTAATTATGCTTCGCTTTGGCTGGACTATGTGCTTGCTTTTTACAGGAGGACTGGAAATTGTTGTTTTCCCTGTGATAATTCATCCAGGTGCAACAAGTGTGTCTCTGCCTCTTTTTCTTACCACTGTCATTAGATAGATAGATTATTTGATCCATTCTGAATTCCTGAATGTAACACAAAAGTTGTTGGTAGTATTAATGGGGTGTCACGCAGTGAAATACAGTGATGCATTTTGGACTGATGGATTTTTTGGGGGCTTATATTTATTGATATTGTAGAGCCACCATAAATAAATAAGAGATATGGATTATTTATATTATGCCACATCACAGCCAATAAATCCACCTTGAATGGAAATACATTAATCGGAATACATACGGCAAAATAATAAAATACCAAGACATATCTCCTTTATCTTATGAGGTTTTTACAATCATTATGGGTTTTTTTTAATTCAGCAAGAAGATTATTAAATGTGGGAAAAATTGCATATTCCCTAAGAATATGAAAAAGGAACTTACTTTTCCTTGCAAGTATAATAAGATGTCGGGAGGTGTATTGAGTAAATAATTGTGTTAATCTTTGTTTTCAGCTCTTTTCCTCTGTAAAGGTTATGAAAGGCTTTATTCAGGATAATTCAGAGGATGCCTGTGGATTCATACCCAACCGTGCATACTTAAAATCAGTAAACATACTAATTGGTCACTGCATGAAAATATGAGCAATTAGACACCTTTTATATTAGAGATGCTTTGAATGACCAGATGATATCATCTGTCCTAATATTATTAGATAAAGTTAGACTCTTTATCACCATTGTAGCAGATTAAAAATGCACAAGACAAGACATTGACTGGAACTAATGTACTTTAGTTGACAAAATAACTATCCTTTTTAGTTCCAATTAGTCCATAGTTATAATGTGCCAGCAAAGATATCAAAAATTTAGCACCACTGAATTGTCTTTATATCTGTCTAATTCAGTTAGTCTTTACTTTTTGCTATTTAAAAAGTTTTGGGTATTACAGAGTTAACTATTCCCTTGAAATTACTCCTATTTAAGAAGAAAAATGATATTACTTTCTTAATCTTTCTAATTCTTCTCTCCTAAGATCATCTTGGATTTGTTCCTTTAACACCGACTCTTAGTGCAGTGTTGATTTCTGTATTAATGAATTGAGAAGATGACATCAGGCTCTTAGGTAAGTGCTATAAGCACAGTCCTATGAATTTGTAGCAAGGTACCAAGTATAAAGAAGAAATTATTCTTTGTCCATTTGCACATCAATGTTGCTTTGAAAGGTAATTAGTTTGATATTATGTAGGTAGCACACAAAAGATCATGTAGTAGTTTGTGATCTGTCTTTTGATCTTCACAAGAAAAATTTCTGCTGGTAAATGAAAGGCAGACATAATTCACTAAAATTACACTGAATCCTCTCTAATCAATGAAGATAAATCAAGTGTTTGTTGTTAAATCGATCCCCTCTTTTATTGAGATATATTGTCTTGATTGTTTTAGGGATAATTGTTTCATGGATTTTTGTGATGATTAGCTGTTGAGACAACAGTAAACTTGATGCAGGGCCATTGAATAACTGTGCTTAAAAGTGCATTTGTTTCTAGCTCAGAGTAGTGATATCAATACAGATTTATATGATTTCAGGGAATGTAATGGGGTGAAGTTGTTCTTTTTTTCTTTCTTTTTAAATGAACTGCCTCTGTGTTTGTTTTTCTTTTATAAAAATGTCAGCTCTTGCCAACATAACTATTCACTGATGCAGTTTCCTTTTCCTGCTTTTATCACTTAGTTTGATTCCTGACATATATCATTTGAAAAAGTCTAGATAAACTTTTATGGGTTTTTTTAAAACAACAACAACAATGTTTAGGATTGTCTAAGAATGTTGAAAGTAGATAACTGAACAATTTCTGCAGAGAATAATGCAAGTGTAAAATAAAAAAAGATTTGGAAAATGTGAAATTGTTCCTTCTCTTTGTCTGTCTGTAATTTGAGATTTGTATATATCTGTGTATGATTTGAACCAATCACTCATCACAAATTAGTTGAGCAATTAAACATGTACAGAGAGAGAGAGGGGAGGAAGGAGGGGGAAGAAGGTCACAGACAAATTAGTTTGGGGAAAACTGAACAGAGGTAAAGTACTCTGACCTGGATTTTCTATCTAGAATAAAAGAAATGAGTCATATTTCTTATATAATGCACAGCATGTGGGAAACAAATTGTGCATGCTGCATGTGCAAATAATGGATAAGAATACTTTTTAACTGCACAATATTTTCTGCCAACCAAACTTTTCATTAATAAGCATTAGGCAGTAGATGTAATTTAATGAACATCCTGACTTGAGCACCTTCTAATACAAATGCTCAAATTGGAAACTGTTCTATTTCTCTTCAAAATGCTATATAAGATAATAACATGTGTTTGTTTTTAAATGACCAATAATGCCTAGTATCTAATACAAGGCATTCCTTTAATTGGACAGCAATTTCACTGGTGTGAGCTTTTAAATGACTTGATATTATTTCTTTAACACCTTTGCAAGCAACAAAGAAATAAAGTTTGATTTGCATTTACAAGCAGGAGGCAT
>CM037879.1:218568862-218676362 GCA_021292165.1 Shinisaurus crocodilurus | reverse complement strand
GGACAGATGGCCACCCTAGCTAGAATTGAACATACAAGCTAAACCTGTGCATGATAGCAGTGTGAGAGCCAGTGTGGCGTAGTGGTTAGAGCAGTGTTCTCCAACCTTGGGTCCCCAGATGTTTTTGGCCTACAACTCCCAGCATGCCTCAGCCAGCTGGAGGAGGCATGCTAGGAGCTGTAGGTCAAGAACATCTGGGGACCCAAGGTTGGAGAACCCTGGGTTAGAGTGTTGGACTGGGACTCGGGAGATCCAGGTTCTAGTCCCCACTCAGCCATGAAGCTCACTGGGTGACTTTGGGCCAGACACTGACTCTCAGCCTGCCCTAACCTAACTCACAGGGTTGTTGTGAGGATAAAATGGAGAGGAGACGGAGGATTATGCAAGCTGCCTTGGGCTCCTTGCAAGAAAAAAGGTGGGATATAATAAATACCCATTTCATTTAGACCAGTTTGTTACATTGCCTTTTAAAAAGATAGTCAGAAATCAGGACAGAGCTCTTTCCATTGTGATAAATATTTTAGTACCAAAGATTAAGTCAGCGTCATTACTTTAATGATCACAGCAGAAGGGAAAACAAGAGTGTTTGTAGATGGCAACATCTTTCTATTTCTAGACATTGACAGGCAAAGAGATTCAAGCTGGATGTAAAAGATTCTTCACTGGACCATCCTTTAAGAACTCATGGGCTACTTTGTACTTCTGCTAGTCTCTGGTATGCACAGGCGAACTGAATAAAGCCTCGCTGGTAACAGCGACCAGATATTCTACTAAAACAGTGGTTCTTAACCTTTTGGTGTCACATCTCCCTTGTGAAAAATCTTATGACCCATGCCTCCCATGTGTTAACGGCCCAAAATTTAGGCTTAGGCAGGACGAGTTTGCATTTTTTAGTTTATGTTCTGTCTCTGGACTAAAAAAAAAAAGCATATTCAATTAAATGAACGGCGTAGCTCCCAAGATTAGTAGAAAGAATAAGGTTGGGCCAACCACCAAGCTGCGCTGCTATGTACGGTACTTGTAAAATAAACAATTTATAGTTGAGGGGCTACTCACTCACACCTCCCCTGGAGTCTGTCCAAACCTCCCCTGGGGAGGCCTACCCCACAGGTTAAGAACCCCTGTACAAATAGTATCATTTACTTTAACAGGTTTGTGGAGCAGTTCATTCAGGCTTGTTTGGTGGGAGGAGGGAGCAGAGGGCCAAACCTCAGCAAGAGCACAAACCTCTTCTCCAGCCCGGGGTAAATATTTTAACAATTTTAAAGAATGTTTTATAGTTTTTAAGACATCCCTATTTATATGTAATTTTTTTTGCTATAACCTGTATATGGTTGCCATGAATAAATAAATAAATAAATAAATGTTTAACGGGTTTGTTATACAGTGTACGTAATTTTTGAAATGGGAAGCCAAGCAACAATGAGGAGTAAGGAGTAAGTGCTCTAAAGTTTAGGCAGGAGTGAGCAATTGCAGGAGGTTTGGATGTAGTTTTCGCCACAGAGGATGCACCATGGCACATGTAGTTGTTAGGGTGCCATATATATAGCTTGTTTGGAAGCTAACTCTGACTCTTTTGGCGCTTTGTAGCAGTCACGGAGCACTAAAAGGGTCAACAAGCTAATTTTGGCCCTTTTGGCACTCCGCAGTCACTATGGGCACCCCCCGATTTGGGTGAAGCAGGGGCTGTGTGTCGCCCACCCCTGGTATAGAGGAATAAAAACTAGACCCATGTGCCCCCTTCACTGCCAGCCTGAGTTGAAACATGGAAATTTTGGGAAAAATTGAAAACGTTAGTATTTTTTTTTCTTCCAGAATGGTGAGTGAAATAATGATTAATGCAGTACTTTTTAAAAAATGTGGCAACCAATTCACGCTGTTGCAGATCTCTTTCTTAGATCCAAATATAATAGCATTAGTGATTATAGCATTGCTTCCATATTGGACTGGTTTAATAAACAAGCAACACTCTTAGGACTTGATGTTAGAAATGTACTTTTAAGTATGGCCGAATATAAAACATCTTCAGGTATTTAGTGTAGGAGTGCATTTGGGCATGGCCAAGCATATTGTTCCTGCAACAGGGTGGCAGATCCCTTGGTATAACACAGCCCCTGACTTCTCTCGCTTGTTGCTTGGCTCTGATTATTCCATCTTCTGCACCAAATGAAAGATACTGATGAATGTTTAAAAATTAACATCTCCAATTAAGGGAGGGGAAAGTAAGACATAAAAGAGCAGAGATACTTCTTTCCGTTGATTCCAACATTCCATTTTCTGAGGTCCACAAGAAGGTCAAAGTGAAAGTTCAGATTCAGAAGCTCTGAACTTTTCAGGCACCGATTCTGATCAAAGAAACAAATGTCAGTTACGCTGGTATTTTCTTTCTTAAAATTTTTTTTTTAATTATTATTTAGAGTTTCAAATAATATACAACAAAAAACATACCAACATACAAATAACACCTACAGTGTCCCCTTCACCATACAGAACCAAAGAATATTCATCCTCTATATTCCCCTATTACTCAATATTCCAAAAAAACATCATATCTTTTGATGGCATAAGGCATGCTCCCTTTTCCCTTGACTAGCACAAAATCTAAAAATGGCCCTGAAATTTCCTTAAAATTATTTCTCTTTAATCGTCCCTTTTTGCATTTAATACAGCAAGTTAACTTATCATTTACAGAAGTGTCCCATACTTCCTTGTACCAATCAACAATTGAAAAAACATGTTGGACTTTCCATTTCCTTGCTATCATTAATCTCCCAGCTGTTAACAAGTTTACAATAAGTTCCTTTATATCTTGGGTACAAACCAGTTTCTCCCTTACTGATAACAATGCTAATTTGTTGCTAATATGCTGGTATTTTCAGTGTTATGTTATTTACTAGGTCAGAGGGGAAAATAAATAAATAAATATAGGATCACAATGGTAATTTTATGTAGAGATACTATGACACATGCAACCCAAACCTATGCATGTTTACTCAGGAAGAAGTTGACACACACCTGACTGTACCAGTAGCAGTTTTACAGTGCATGATAATTGTATACTATTGAAGAGTTAAATGTTACTGTCAAGTTCAATTGAGTCAAATTGATTGCTGCTCCTTAATTACATTATAAGGGTGTTTATTTTCTGATTGTTTTTCTGAAACTAAGGTTCTGCATGATAAAGCTTAGGTATAAACACTGGCCACATTTCAAAGAATTTATTGGGGATGTCCACGTTTGTGCTTGCCTATGTTCGTTCATTCTTTCTTTCTTTTCTTTGAATGGCCGAGCCCAATGCCATATCACAAACTGCTTTTAACACAGTTTCAAAAGATATTTACAAAGGGAGCTGCTATTCAAGAAACACAACCTTTGAGTATATAGAACTAACTCTTTTTTTAAAATCCACCCTACTTTTTATAAGCATAGATAATAAAACCTTCCTTTTGATTACTTACAATGTGCACTGTTTCTATTTTCAAGATTTGTTTTATTCCTATATTCCCTAAATGGAAAACCTAAGATAGCATGCAGCATAACCTATGCATGTTTACTCAAAAATAAGACCCACTGTATTCAATGGTGCCTACTCTCTACTAAGCAGGTTTAGGATTGCAGCCTCAAGGTATAGCAGCTTTCAGCTCCATCTCTAATGGGTGTATTTGTAATTATTGTTTGAACAAAATTAAGGTATTTATACTTTTAAGGCTTCAGTCCTATACCCACCTACCTGGAAATAATGGACTTACAGCTTTGTAGATATGTAGAGGATTCCACTGCAAATTATATATATATATATATATATATATATATATATATACACACACACACACACACACACACAGAGTACAATTTTATTTCTTAATTAAAACAAGAAGGAGTCTTGCGGCACCTTTTAGACAAACAAATTTATTATCTTAAGTAAGTTACACACAAGAAATTTAATATTCCTACAGTGCAATCCTATATATATCTATTAGAAATCAGTCCCATTGAATTCAGTGGGGCTATACCCAGATAAGTGGGTATAGGATTACAGCCTTAAAGTGGTAAACTAGGTTTGATAAAGTATTTCATAATTTCAGTTTTTCTCTCAAGTTCCATTAAAAAACACCACCACAAAAAACCATGTTCTTTCCAATGGCTTCAATATTTACATTTCTATCCCCACTTCCACCTTTCCCCATTCCCCCACCCCCAATGGCTGTGGGTTACTCAGCTCAATGTTTCATGTAATTTGTTAGCATGAGAAAAAAATTAGCAATATAGTACTAACTTCTGTGTTTTATATATCACTGGTGGTGTAGAAGAATGGTAGTCCTTTTTACTTTGTAAGCACACTGTTTAACCAGTTCTGCAAAACTGACAGATATATTAGCAAAATGTAATATTCAGAATGCTATAGTGAATATGTAAGACATGTGCTTTCATATACCACCTCCACCCAGGGTAGCAGGGACCATAAGAATAAATCCATCACTAAAACTACCCCACTGTGCTAAAGGTCAACAGAGATCCTTAGGGGTGAAGTGGCACTTGCCTATCAAAATGCTAAAAACCGAGAGGTGAAAGAAATCAAGTGCAACCATTATCCATTTCAGAATATGAGGCATTCAAATTCCAGTGTATCAAGCTCATGCTCTGATACCCAGAACAGAATGGCACAGCATGGCTCCATTCCTTGACAAAGAGAGTAAGAATAATGGAAAATAATGCAAAGTTAGCCTCTTTTTGTTAAAATCTGTCACATTCTAGTGGTCGTCTTCTATCGAGGCATAGATATAATGGCATTTTAATCTTAGTGTATGGTTAAGAAAAACTCTAATCTAATAATTGACCAAATTCTGGGGTTTGTATCCATTGCAACTGCAATGGATGGATATTTGCACACCGCAGTAGATGAACTGTGGTCTGTCAGTTCAGTTGTCTTGTGAAAAAAGCAAGCAACTGAGAGCTGTTAAAATCGGTACAACAAAATTCCCAAGCTAAAACTCTTCCAAAGAGACATATGGAAGAATAATAATATTGCTCTGCAACATGTCATTATGGAATAAACAAAGCACACATACTTTCATCAAACATAGAATTGAGGAATATCTCAGTGTTCTCTTACCAAGTTTAAGCAAGCAAATGCAAATCACATGAAATATGTCTATAAGATCATTCAGGACTAGGTATCTTGCTCATGTACTATGCAAGATGGAACAAAGATAATTAGGAGTACATATTCCAAGGAAAACTGAAAAGAGAGGTGCCAGCTCCAAGTATCTGACCTGAGATCCCTTTCCCCTCATGCTATGGGAAGACAGGCTGTGGCACTTTTTAGTAAATGGTTATTGTCTGCACATGCTCGGAAGCATTTCATGTGTACTTTTTCTTCATGGTCTGTGTATGCACACACACACACAGAGGTTCTGTGTTTGAACAGAGTAATGATTGAAACCTACAGTTCCCCAGCCCACCCACTAATTTGTATCTAATGGGTATGCCTTCACGGGCAGGGCAGGCACCGTCCTGCTCAATTCTCTTTCAGTCGTCACTACTAAAGCATCATGGAGAACTTCCTCTGTAGAGTTCCTACTCATCATGTGTAGGAGTAAGCCCTACTACTCACTTTTTTCTATTTCCCCTTTCATTTTTCAATGTCTCTACCTTGTTCACTGGTGTGTGTTTTTCTTTCTTTCTTTTGGTTTTGCATTGTTGCAGGCATTGCAGCAAACTGCCGGTACAGATGGACATGAGAATTGTCTTCTGCTTTGGAGAGGAGCACAAAGTTATGTCCTGCTGCTTCCACTGTCAGAAGTTCACTAAACCACTCATCGTCCAAGCCATCACACCCTCATGCTGCAGCAGTGCAGCAACCTTAATCTTCACGTGACTTTGGTTCTGGTACTGAGGTTACATATCTTGATTAGTACTATAAGGCATCAGATAAAATGTCAGACTCATCTCCAGACCAGATTGTTCCCCTGTGGAGGATGTGCACTTATATACAAAGCAACTGTTCATGGTGCTATACCCTTGGGGTAGGAAATAAAACAGCCTGCCCTTTCCATCAATGATCCAGTGTTTCAGCTGATCCAGTCATGCTCATGCACAGTGGTTTTCCCTATACTTCCCACTTTGCTGCTGCAGGTAGCTAAGGACCTCTGGAACAAATTGTGTCCTACAGAATACATCTTTAGAACTTGCAAGTAGAGGATATGTACAACTTACCACAGGAGGTGAGATCTTTCCACTTTGCAAACCAGCTTTCCCAATCAGATCTTTGTTGAGTTATTTCAGGGCAAAGGAAAAAAGCCCAGTCTGCTCCCACTGACAGGAAGGGTAGAAAATTAGATGTAAGATCCATAAAGTTTTGTCTCATGGCATTCCTGTCTTTCTGCATGGCTAATTATCAGGCTTGCACGTTGTAACACAAGTACTTCCTGCAGGAGATGTTCACCTCCTTCTTTGATTACCTTTGATGAAGATCAAGTAATCTGTTTTCACTTAGCATGTTCTAGGGCTGGGGTTCTCAAACTTTCTACCCCCAGGGCCCACTTGAGAGAGCTGAAAATGTCTGAGGCCCACCAGTCACAAAATGGTGACAGATGGAGGTGAACCTTGGCATTATGTAAGCCGCCTTGAGTTCCTTGTAGGAAAAAAGGCGGGGTATAAATGTAATAAATAAATAATAAATAAATAAAAATTATCAGCTGGAAATTGCTGATATAATTTTATATTGATATCAAATCCCTCTCTATTTCCCTCTCTATTTTATATTGATATCAAATCCCTCTCTATTTCCTTCTAGCAGGAAGTTCCATAATTCAGCTTTCCTCAAGTTAAGTACAGACATTGGGTCTGGAGGTCTCATTAGTCAGCCTTCCCATTTCAGGAAGAATTTGCTGATTCAGAGGCTCTAAGGGCGCAATCCTATGCAAGTTTAGACAGAAAAAAGCCTACAACTCCCAGCATGCCCCAGCCAGCATGCTGGGGGTTGCATGCGGGGGTTTTTCTGTCTAAACTTGCATTAGATTCCACCTTAGGTCTAGTTTTCCAACATGGTGCCCATGTTGGTTGCACTCTGTTGGCACCCACCTGGTTCCTTGCCTCTCCTGATTTTAATTTTATTTCTTCAGAGTATTTTAAATCATTTTTTAACTGCGAGGTTGCCATGCAGTAAAGCAAAAAACTGCCCTCCAGCACCACCTTTATTTGAGTTAAAAAGGGGGGGTTGCATTTTGGAGTTCAGACCCCCGCCTCTGCCTTGTACTTGGGTTCTTGGATTAGTTACTTTTCTATTAGTCTGACCAGTTAGCCTCCTGGGAAATGAATGTTTTGTGACTGGCCATGCCCATCATGACAGCCATTTTATGAATGAGCAAGACCCACCATGGCATCCATTTTGTGAGAGTACCCATAACATTCCCTCAAAATTCCATAATGTGCCTATGGCCCAAAAAGGATAGGAGCCCCTGCTCTAAGCAGAGAAAACTGTTTATATTGTTTTTCTCTCCCCCACCACATTCCTCTCCTTACCTACCCATCTCCTGTCATTTCTTTTCCCCTTCTTCTTTCACACTTAATTTGTACCACTATCCCCAACTGCCAGTTTCTTTTATCCCCCCCTCCTGCTACTTTTAAATTAACTTTTTCCAATAACAGCTTATCTCTCTTATCCCCTTCTCCTTTTTTCCTCTCCCCCCCTTAAAAATATTAGCCTTGCTCTCTAAGCAACTCTCGCTGCCACACCTGCTTATGCAGTGTGCATGGTCCAGCCATGGCACAGGGTGGTCAAGCAAAGAAGTACTGAGCAGTGTGCTGGCCGCACTGACACCCACCTGAAGGTTGGCTGAAACGCACTGATGGGTCCCAGCCCACAGTTTGAGAAAGACTGTTCTAGGGCACTAGGTCCTGACTTATAGTCCTATTCTTTAAAGAGGTCTATCTACCTTTGCTTATGCCTTACTTTACTTCAATTTACTTCATTAAAATTATTCAAAGTAAAGAGAGTTAAGGAAGGTCTTCCAGCCCAGAAAGTAATTGTTTGTATCAAGTTAACTTTCCGTGTAAGCAGAATTGTTCAGACACAAAATGTGCCTCTGTCTATGATTGAACACTACAAAGGCCATTCAGAGTAACCATCTCATTTAAAAGCAGAGCCAGTATTTTATTTATTTATTTATTTATTTATTTTATTATACTTGTTCCCCACCTTTTTTCCTGCAAGGAACCCAAGGCAGCTTACATAATCCTCCGTCTCCTCTCCATTTTATCCTCACAACAACCCTGTGAGGTAGGTTAGGCTGAGAGTCAGTGACTGGCCCAAAGCCATCCAGTGAGCTTCATGGCTGAGTGGGGACTAGAACCCGGATCTCCCGAGTCCCAGTCCAACACTCTCACCACTACGCCACACTGGCTCTCATACGCCATACATATGTGTATGGCTCTCATACACGTACGCCACAAGTATGAGCTTGACCAGATGTTGAATATGGGCCAGGTTTAATCCCATCTCATCTTTGAAGCTTAATGGATGGCGTTGGGAAAGTCGCTATCATTCAGCCTAAGTGACATTACAGGGTTCTTGTCAGTATATATGTACAAATATTTATAGACATGATAATTTAACAGACAGGACAAGCCCCAAACAACAGGGTCCTTTACAGAAAGGTTACATACAATAAAGCCCCAAATTAGAAAACTTGTTTGAACTACAGTCATGCCTTGGATTGAGAGCATAATTCGTTCCGGAAACGTGCTTGTAATCCAAAACACTCATATCAAAACGAAATTCCCCCCAAAAAATGTGGTCAGAGATTTTTAATTTAAGCCGTACTACAGTACTTGTATTGTAAGACGTCGCTTGTATATAAAGTCAATTTTAAAAAAATAAATATTTAAAAATTTGCTTGTCTTGCAAAACGCTCTCAAACCAAGTTACTTGCAATCCAAGGTATAACTGTACATGATTTTATGGCCCTGCAAGCTGAACTTCTAAAAATAATAATAATAATTTAAAAAAAAAATAGAAACAGTGTACAAAAATTAGGCTTAAAATTGCCATTGGGACTATATTTTGAAAGATAAATGGTTCACCTAAAGCCTTTTTAACCGAGACAAATATCCAAATATACACCCGGGGGGTTTCAGAACCTTGGAAGCACTTTTTTTCAGATTTTGCCAGGTTGTTGCAATCTTCCCTTTTATCATAGGAAGAGCTGCAGGATGAAAAGGGGAAATGTTGCAGGTGTCTGGAAGGAGCAGTCGTACTTCTTTCAGCACATCCAGGTGTACATACTTCTGGTATTAGCTACTGTGTTTGTGCTCACCATTGCATGCAAAGATGCATTTGGCTAGCTAGCCTACAGCATATACATTTTGCCTGAGAGGCAAGAGCTCTTGAGGTTCATAGCTTGCACAAGTTCTCTTTGCTAATATCCTTATTACGAATGTCTCCTATGTCTCATAGACTACTTATTTGGGAAGATCTTTCTATGCTGGAATGCAAGAGGAATGGCATGGCCTACAGTATTATTATCAGGGATGGGGACTCAGAATTGAGGACTCGACTCGTGAGTCGGACTGAGTCCCCCCTCTGACTCGAGTCGGACTCGAGTCCCAATATTTTTAATGGGACTCGAGACTCGACTCGGGACTCGAGACCAAGGACTCGTCAACATCCCTGCTTGATGCCACCTGCAGGTGCTGTCTGGACCTAGTTGCAGTAACAATCCAAGTTTATTTTTTAAAATCATTTTAAAAATGTAACCTTTCAGACATTTTGGGTTTGGCTGCCTGTTTGGAGTTCCCTGCCTCCTCTGCCTGTTTGGGGTTCCCTGCCTCCTCTGCCTGCCTGGTCTCTTCTTAACCAGTTCCACAGTTTGAATTGTCCAAGACAAAGGCCTCTGCCTGCCTGTTTTGGGGTTCCCTGCCTGGTTATTTTGGGTTTGTCTGCCTGGTCTGTTCTTGTCAAAATCAGTGGCAGAGTTTTGAGATAAAAAGGCACACTTGTGCCTAGAATTTATTTAAGCCACACATCTGAAGTAGCCTTATTTTGTTGGGAAAAACCCCCATTGATTTTAATAGGAACTCGTGGAGTCAGCTTTGGGAGTGACTCGGGACTCGGGACTCGGGACTCGTGAGTCACCATTTTGGACCAAGGACTTGGACTTGGACTCGAGTCCAAAGACTCGTGACTTGAGACCAAGGACTCTTCAACACCCCTGATTATTATGCCTTTCACTGTGCAAGGCTGCTTATCAAAATGTTTGCTGTGAAATGCTCTGGATATATGTATCCAGTAAATCACTGTTTGAGCCAGAGTTGTTTTTTGACAAACCTGTTCTTAGCACTGCAGGAGCAGGGTACATAACACACTTTGTGAGTCTGACCCATCACATGAACACACACACACACACACACACACACACACACAGCAAGATGAGAATGTCCCAACCATGTGGGTAGAGCCAACTGGAAGATTTTACTGTACGAGCACCCTGTCGGGGTGAAATGGGAATATAATTATAGTCTACCCCAGAGGGCTGTTGTGGGATCAACGAAGACTCAGTCTAAAGTATTTTGAAAATGAAAAATGCTACTATGGCAGCAGGGGGTGCGTAGGAGTACCTGAGGGCATTCTGCCCTGGAATTCTGTTTTCCAAACTGAGCCTACTAATGTTTATATGGGATCCTCTTATTTCTAAAAGCACACCAGCACTTAGTGCAGCATGTTGTGACTAACTTGTGATTTCAAGCAGGGGTGGGGCAGGTGTTTTCAGGATGACATTTTCTTTACTACGCCATAGCTCACAATTGTAGATAATGTTTTAATAAATGGTATTTTAGGGGGGAGAAAAAGAAAAGAAATATATGATTTGATAAAATTATTACTCCAACTAAATTCCATCAAAATGTCACAGTTGTTATGTGCTTAAAAAGCTTGTGCTCCTCTATTATTAAGTGATAAAGGATTATAATTTGATAAAAATGGATACTAAAATGACTGATTTTAAAAAGTGTGCTTCAATAAAATTCAGCATAAAAATTCAAAGCAAAATGTAAAAAAGGATTTCCTTTATTATTTTAAATCTATACATTTTTAAATATTTCAGTGTGTGAGTGTTATATTAAAGTACAATAGTGCCCTACATAGTTCTGAGCTTTCATCACTCATTTATTATGACTTCTTATAGTCCATGCTTTTAGTACCCTACCATGTATCTTTACTATGATGGTACAGGATGCAATCCACGAAGTGGCAGTGTTGCACATATTCCATTCATTTCAGTTGGACTGTAGTGGGTGGTACATACTTGAGTGCTCCCTTATCAATCCTAACCTGAATACCTCTTACATTTGCTGATGGTCGTGATACACAATTAATGCTTTCATAAACCTAGGACTTCTAATTGCTCAGTATGCATCACTTAAATAAGCAGGGATGCTCTCTATTTATTTATTTATTTATTTTGCAGTGTTGTATAGAACTCAACTTCACCACCTCAAAACAAATGACCTAATCCAACTACCGGTAATACAATCTTTGTCAAAACAAGTATCTGCATGTGGATATATTGTACTGGCTGTACGAAAACCTCCCAGATGTAGGGAAATCATTGCATTTGGCAACAGTGTCTTTACACCATACCAGAATGTATCTGAAGTTCTTATACAATTTGCAATTGCGTGTAATTACGTGTGGAAAGATTACAGACATCCTTCTCTCTCTCTGTCTCTCTCTCTTTCTCTCTCTCACACACACACACCTTGAACTTGGGACCATCTAATGAAATTGATTGGCAGTATGCCTATGTATACCAGTTTCTGGGGAACATGGGTAGGAGGGTGCTGTTGCACTCATGTCCTGCTTGTGGGTTTCCCGTGGGCAGCTGGTTGGCCACTGTGAGAACAGCATGCCGGACTAGATGGACCCTTGGTGTGATCCAGCATGGCTCTTCTTATGTTCTTATGGCAGCCAGTTCCTTCAACTAGGAATATTTCTTCACATAGTGTAAAACATATATAATTCATTGACAGAGGATGTGGTGATGGACACACCTGCTTAGATGGCTGTAAAAAGGGTGTCTCAAACAAATTCATGGAGGATAGGTCTATCTGTGGCTATTAGCCATGACAATTTATGTGTCCTCTGTCAGAAGCTTAACATAGCTTAATTCTGGAAACAGGAAGTACCTACCTCCATTTTATTTGTGCCAGCCAGATGCTTCCCAGTAGTATCTGGCTGGCCACTGTTAGAGACAAGAGTTCTAGACTCAATGGACCTTTGGCCTGATCCAGCATAGGGCATTAAGCACTGTTTATCAGTGATTGCAGTCCTCTGATTATTTCATAGTTCTCTGGGTCAGAACTAGCATTTCAGGGCGTGGACATCGTAGATCAATGTTCCTTCCATAACAAAATATTGTGCCTAGATGAACACATGGCCCAGATAGCATGGTGCTGAATTATGTAGAAGTTTGTAATTCTAGAATCTTACTCTGAAAATTCTCCACCCTTACACACTTTCTTAAGATATTGAGTTCCAAACACTCTTTTCCAGCTTCCTATGCCTTCCCATACTACACAGCCCTCCCATTTAGTCCACAGCCATTTCCCTTTCCCTTAAATATTCAGGCTGACCTGTTTAAAAATGTCCCAAATGTGAGCTAAGGTATGAGTTGGCTGGCTTTGAAGAATACACACAACAAAGCAGGGGTGATTTCTTATTAAGGGCAGGGGGCATTGCCCTCCTGCCTACCCCCTATACAGTAATACCTTGGATTGAGAACATAATTCATTCCGGAACCGTGCTTGTAATCCAAAACACTCTTATATCAAAGCGAGCCTCTGGCAGGCATGAGCGGGGCAGATTTCGGCCCGTTACGTCCGCTCAAGGCGAGTGGGTTACATCCCTACAGTGACTACTTGTCTGGCAAGATGTCGCTTGTTTATCAAGTCAAAATTTATTTAAAAATTTTGCTTGTCTTGCAAAACGCTCTCAAGCCAAGTTACTTGCAATCCAAGGTATTACTGTAGTCTGTTCCCTGCTCCCAGACCCCCTCCTGCAGTCAGTTGCATTAAGCAGCTTCTTCAGCTTCAGCTCGAAGCAAGTCAAGCACTAGTCTCTTTGTTCTTGGCTACTGGTTGCTGTGCTTGCATTCATGCTTGGCTACACTACAGTGCTCTCTCCTCTGCAGTCATTGTGGCTCACCTGCCCCATGACTCTCACCTTGCCCTTGCTCAGGATTCCCGATAGGTGTGCTCCATAGACGTCTAGATGTGTTCCATAGACTTTAAGCCAGGCAGAGCGTTCCTTCCAGATATTCTGCCTGATTCTCCCAGTTTTGTCTTGACCCTCTCCAAGTCCAATGACAGAGAAAAAGTGCATTTTAGCAGTGCGCGACAGGAGAGGCAGGCTACCAGCCCAGCCAGGATCACAGGAGGCAATTTGAGCTTTTGCTCCATGACTCCAAAGGACTAAAAGGGAAGCATACAAGAAGCCAGTGAGCGAGTGACCCCTTGCTAATCTTTGGTTAATTTAAATTTTTAAAAAAAATGTTTTTCATTTACTTTTTATTTCTTTTCTTTCTTTTTTTAACCTGGTGGCTGGGGTGCACTGCAAAGCCAAGCACCAGCCTCCAATTTTATTTCCAGAGCCTGGGTGGGTCCACATGAACACTGGGAATTCTTGAGGAATAGCAGCTGCAGGCCAGTGCTCGGTTTTGCAGTGCCCCCCCAGCCGCCAGGTTAATACAAAAAAAAATGCCCTGGTGCTGCCACCAGTTCCTGCCGGGAAAGCTCGGGCTGGCAGGAGCAGTCAGGTGTGTGGGTGGGTGGGTGGGTGGGGGGTTGTGCGGGGGATGAATGGACTGGATGGAGTGATTGTGGAGGGAGGTGGAAAGCAGGGCAGGGGCCTCTCTGTGTGTCTTTGTGTAGTCTGTGATTTGGGCTTGCTTTGTATATGGTTCTTTGGGTGTTTGAGGCTTTGTTCTGTGTGTCCTTGCAGAGGAGTGTGTGTGAGTGTGTGCATGCGCGCGCGTGCGTGCGCAGTGCTAGGTAATGAAAAGATCCGGGGCTCAGGCCCACAGGACAAAAAAGAAGAAGAAAAAGCACAAATGTGCATATGCTAATTTACATATACTCTAAAGGACCCTGTCTCCTAAGGACATCCCTCTTTGTGAAAAGGGACATATGGACAGGGGATGGGAGGGCATCTGATTTCAGAAAAAAACCTCAGGCAGAAAGATTCAAAGGGGGCTGCAGCAGGAGGTGAAGCACATGTGGGCCAAAAGCCAGCTAATCTAGGGTGATCCGATGCAACAGAGATCATCAGGGCCCCTGTACCTTTACTTCAGCAAGTGCCCATGGACAGCAGGGTGGTAGCACAGATGGCCTCCCAGAGATTCAGGGCTCCAAATGAAAGATTTGGGGCTCCAGCCCTAGTGGGCCACCTCCTAACATGGCCTCTAATTGCCCTCCACCCTACGAGACACAATGGGCTCCAGCTGCCTTGAACGTACACAGCATTTGAATAATACAGACTGGGGAGATCTGCCAAAAAGAGATGTGAGGGTGGGAAGATGTCCCCAAATGCCACCACTCCTTCCTAAATGACCTGAAGCTAATGCATATGCGCTACTTATTTAGGCTGCCAAATAAAGTGCCACCCTAACAAAACCACTCTAGGAAGCCAGTCCCTGGGGTGCACACTTGTGAAGTTGTCAGTGACATTACAGTGAAGGGGAATGGGATTGCACAGCAGAGCCCTCATTCGCACAAGAAAGCCCCCGGTGTCAGAGCTAAATAGCTTTCCTCCTATTTAGCTTTAGCCGCTGTGCGAGCCCTGCATCACACATAGCGCTGAACTAGAGACAGGATGTGTGTGAGCGCACACGACCCATCCTCAAGCGCTCCGCATGCCCGGCTAGCTCAGAGACCTCTGCAAAGAGGCTTGCCAGGGCATTTGGTTGAATGTGCTTACAATACACAGCTCCTGCAATTGGGAACCCTGCCTTATCATGGTTCCCCATCACGGGAGTTGTGTAAGTGTGTTTGGCCGAGCGCGCACCTACAGGTTCCTTTGCAGACCTTCACGCTCAATGTACGAAGAAGGTCTTTGAGCTAGCCAGGCACACAGGATGCTCGGGGGATGGGGTGTGCGTGCTCGCACAAATCCCACCCCCAGTTTAGCCCTACACATGCTACAGGTGAACGAAGGTTTATTCTGATTAAACAGATCACGACCAGAAAAGGTAGAAATAAAATGTTAATACAGAAACTGTTCTCTCTTTGCCACTTGTAGGCAAATCTGTACAGTGCTGGATTTCAGGATGCAACCAGCTGCCTTTTCTTGGTTGGCTCTTGATCTGCACAGGAAATGCTGTTGGCCTTCAAAGAGTCATTTTTTCCTATTAATGTGAGCACACACTTGTGTTCTATTACTGTATGTCTTTAGGAATTTTTTAATATCGAGGCTCTCTAAACATCTCCAGTAATATGTCTTGTCACTGTTACACATAAAACCATCCACCAGAAGGGATTGAGATTAGTTATGGAAAGAATAGCTGCTACAGTGGCATTTTGATGTAATTCAGTCTAAATTTCAAACATTCCTATTTAACATAATCAAGTGGTATGAAATCTTCTTTTTAAAAATGGCAAGTATACAGTACTGGCTCAATTGGTACTTAGCAATGGTCCTTTTACAATATGCACAAAAGCTTCCAGCAGGGAGCGTTTTAAGGACCATCCTTTGAGAGCACAAACTCACACATGTACAATCAGTAGACATCAAGGTTGTATCTCCAGCTCCCCTTGAGATGTTATTTAGCTAATGCACAAATGTTACGGCTAAGCAGTTAGCTCTGAAAATGGAACAGGCTGTTGTGTGCCGGCACACTTTTTCATTTTGGGATAATATCTTCATCTCATAGTACTGCATGAAATAAGATTTAGCATGCAATTGTTACTAAATAGGTGAATTCCTGCATTTTCAAAATGCTGCCAAAGTCAAGTGCCCCTTCTTCAGTGCTACATTTGCATAATGGCAAAGTGCGGCTGAGTGGATGCACACCTAGACTCTTTGCTGTCTGGATAATTTTGGGTACAGCACTGCTTCCATCACTAGTGAATGCATGTAGGAATATGGCACATAGTGATTCAGTATCTACTGTAGTAGGAAACCCAAATCCTCAATAAGACTTTCCCCAGAAATTTTAGTCCTGGCAAACAAACCCCTAGTGTCACTGCAAATCTCTCTAACTGGTGGTCTTCCAAAATCGTGGGATCATCAAATAAAAGAGCAAACTTTATGAAGAATAGGAGTGCAGGACACTTCTTTGGGCCAATCACATGTTATATTTCTGAAGTCTCAGAAGTCATCCTTTGGTGTGCATTTACAGGTAAACATCTTGGTTATGATACAAAGCTTTGGAGGGCTTCATTGAGTATACAGAGCTTGGTTCATGTGGGGGTTGCTCCTTCTTCATGCAGACCTCAATGTTCCATATATTGGCTTTGCTGGATCAAGACACCCCTGTAGATCAGAAAAGTTGGTCTGATTAAGCAAACACACACACACACACACACACACACACACACACACTATTTGTTTCTGAATTATTTGGGTCTGTTGGCAAGCCAGACATGCATTTTACTAGCTCACAGCAGACGTTCTATCATATATGTGGGTATCTATACATTAAAACATTTATTTTGTAATGATCCTTTTACAGTACTTTAAAGCCATTGAATCTTGTTTTGAACTCCATATGTGCATTGTAATTCTATGCCATTTAGGATCTCCCTGTTTGCAACATCTTGCTATAAGTCTAAAATGAAGGTCCTAGCGCTGAATGTTGAATTAGTGTTATAATATTAGAGTTACAATTGACTAGAACATTGTCATTATATCATTGAGATGCAATTACTGAATGTTTTATACCTTTTCTTAGTGGTCAAAATTGTAATCACTGTAATAAGGTGGCTTAGCTATGGGTGGGCTGATGTGGAGATATATCTTCATTGCTCACATGGGTTCCCATTCAGCTCAGTGGAATGAAATGACCCACATCAGCCTTTTTAAATACAAAGAGACATTTGTTAAGAAGTTGGTGGAGCAAATATTCCCTTACATTTGCCATATTGGGGGAAATCTGGAAGCAATTCTGACAACTTAGGGTTTTTTATTTTTTTTTAATAATAGTAATACAGGAAACTAGAGCTGAGCCATCTCTTTAAAAAATCTCCTGTGCAGATTTTGATGAAAATTTGCCAGCTAATCTCTGGCTGTGCAAATATTTGGCAGATATTTTATGTTCATCAATAGAATTTGATGCCTCCAAATGTTACAGTAGCAGTCAACATTTAATTGTGTCAGACAGCTGGCATGCAGTAGCAAAATCTTAACACCACTTCTTAAAACACTGCACTGATTACCAGATAATTTTCGGGCTCAATTCTAAGTGCTTGTTTTGACCTATTTGAAGCCCTAAACAGTCTGGGACTGAAGCATTTGAAGGAGTTCCGTCTACCATATGTTCTACCCTCCCCAGAGAAGGCCCTACTTAGGCTATACTTGCCTTAGGAAATGTGGGCTACTTGTACAGTACTAGAGCTTTCTCAGTGGCATTTGAAACTCATTATCTAGGCCCATCTATCTGGCCAACTCCTGTCATTTTAGAAGTTCTTTAAAATATTTTATTTCAGCTTCTGAGTTTGAGGTAACCTTATCAACTGCTGGTTGATTTGTCTATATTTTTTAGTGTTTTATCTTTATTGTTTTATTTGTTTATTATATTTTGGAAGCTACAGCAAAAACCCTTTGGGTGGGCTGGATGATTGGTTGGGTATCAAGCGTTAGAAAGAAATACCAATTAATAAACAGTATTTGACAGCTATCATGCATCAGCAGTACATTTTTCATAGTATCCGAGATATAGCAGTGGATATTTGATCAGATTTAACTGCTGAGTGTGGTAGCAGTCAGCATTTGACAATATCTGACATGCAGCAGTTCATATCTGACAAGATCTGAAAGCTCAAATGCTGTGGTTGTTCAACACTGACTAGTATCAGGCATACAGTAATCCACATCTGACAGTATCTAACAGTGGACATGCAAAAGCAACCAGCATTCGGCAGCATGTTAGCAGGTGACTTGCAGCGGAATTTAGTATATTTTATATAAAATCCATTCATTAATTTAGCCAATCAAGAGAGGCACATTTCAGATTTTGAAGTCAGCTTTTTATATTAAGGTCTGATTTTTGAAATCTGAAAATTTGTCAGTTTTTCAAATTTGGTAAAATTTTGTTTCAGCTCTTTAGGGAAACTATATATTTGTCCAAAAAGGCAAATTCTTTTCTGGCTGCTTAGAAGTATACACAAGCTGGACAGGCTAAACGGCAAGACTGACACTATGTGGCTTAGCAGAAGAATTCCACTGTGTATTTTTCAGTGACTTTATTTCTTGTATTATCTCGGAGAAATAGATGGTGTCATCATGCTGAGGATAAAGTTGGAGCAGGCAAGTCGGGTACTCCAATTTAATTGGGCTGGGCCCCTTTGGAAGGTTGCTGTTGTCCCGCCTCCGCAGGGTGCTTGCTACCAGCCCCAAACTTGGATGAACTCTTAAGGCCCCAAAGCCTGAAACAGGAGGCTGAGGGGTGCTGCCCGTTGCATACTGCACACTTGTGCCGATGGGCATGTAGGGCTGGAGCAGGTGCCCTTGGATGAGAACTCCCAACAGACTCGTCAGTGTTGAACCGACTGCCCTGTGCCAACGCAGGGTGTGGGAGTTGTGGGTGACTTAGCCAGGACATGACCGCTGTCGGATCTATCCCTGATGATAGGCCTGGCAGGAATCATAAATTCCAACCAGAGGTCATTATCGTTAAAGTTCCACCATGGCGAATGATTGAAGGCGGCCTTTTTGTGGAAGCCTTCATCGTAAGCCATCCACGCACCGCCCTCAAAGCCAGACTATGCCCGATAAATAATATTAGTGAGTACCATGCCCTTATCTGGGAATTCTTGTTGTAAAATTCCCATGTAAATCAGGAAACCAGGAAACCAATTGGCCCAGGTGTGGGCGGGTTTTGTCTTTTTTATCTTATCCTGATCCCTGTCCTTATTCTTATTCTTTTCCTGCATGTCCAGTTCCCAGTATAAAAGGGGAAAGATGTCCACAAACTCTCCCTGCAAAATCTTTTCTTTAGTAGCTGGAGACAAATGGTAGCCAAGTGGGAAAGAAGTGGCACTCAGTGGAATAACGTCATCAGCATTGGGATAGTGATCAATCAACTCAGGGACAGACACCCCTTTAGAAGTGGAAGCCACATGACCGACCAGTCTGGACCACACTGAAGCACAAGCCAGTGTGGCGGATGTATTTGCTACACCTGCTTCGAGGACAGAAGACAGTTGTTGAGATGCCCCCAGGAGGAGACACCGTAAGACTGCCCATCCCCTGCTGGGTCAGAATGGTGGCAGGGTGGCAACAGTCCCCATCAAAATGGGCACTGATCCTGGAACAGACAGAACTGGCGGAGGCTGCAAAACAGCAGCTGAAACATCGGGTGAGTAAGATAATGCAGGGGCACCCCCACTTGAAGTCGGCCTGGCAGTTGAAGAGGTCAGAGGGGCAGGAAACATGGTATCTATAGGAAGGACCAGAATCAGTGTCCCAGGAACCTGAACCCAAGGGAAAAATCCCCATGGTGTGAAACGACTGAAATTCAGCCAAGCAGCCATGGCTGATTGGCCAGGGAACTCACCAACCGACGATTGAACCATGGTAGGGTCAGATGATGTCAGCGTCTGAGGCTGCGGAAGACTCTGAGAGGTGAATGTGCCTTGCCCGGTATATTTGAGAGGCAACACCAGTGTCTGGGCTTCGGGCTGGCATGGTGCAGACTCGATGGCTGGACTAGGAAGCTGAGTCATTGCGGAACTAGAGCTCACCTCAATGTTGCAGGCGAGCTGCAACGGACAACCACAACTGCTGCTGGGTCTGTTTTCTAGTCCCAAACACCCGCCAGATTGACCTTTCCCAGAAGGCTGCATGGGAGGAGGAAGGCCCCTCTCTCTCTCCACCACTGCTAAGCAGGTAAAGATGGTGGAAACATCCATGGTCTTGTCCTCAGAAGAGGAGGAGATCGCCGGCTGGCAAGCACGCTTCGCCAACTGCTTGGCAGCACACCCCTTCCCTTTCTTACCACCCTGTCCCTTTTGGGGAGACCTCTCAATTCCTAGATAATAAATGGATGAGATAGGTTAATGGCAACCAGTAGTGACCTCTTAGACCAGGACACAGAAGAAATTACCAGAATTAAGGCAGTTCTGGGCACCTCATTTTAACAAGGACATAGACAAACTGGAGAGGGTTCAGAGGAGGGCAACAAGGATGATAAAGGGACTGGAAACAAGGCCCTATGAGGAGAGACTGAAAGAACTGGGCATGTTTAGCCTTCAGAAGAGGAGACTGAGGGGAGATATGATCGCACTCTTCCAGTATTTGAAGGGATGTCACACAGAGGAGGGCAAAGATCTCTTCTCGTTCATCCCAGTTTGCAGGACACGGAATAATGGGCTCAAGTTACAGGAACCTAGATTCCACCTAAACATCAGGAAAAATTTCCTGACTGTCAGAGCAATAAGACAATGGAATCAACTACCTAGGGAGGTGGTGGGCTCTCCCAGTCTGGAGGCATTCAAGGTGCGGCTGGACAGACATCTGTCAGAGATGCTTTGACCTGGATTCCTGCATTGAGCAGGGGGTTGGACTCGATGGCCTTGTAGGCCCCTTCCAACTCTACTTTTCTATGATTCTATGATTCTATGAAAGCTTCAAGAATTAACATCACCCCAACCCAGATAGCTTAGGCTATTGGGTGGTATAGAATGAAGTAAAATTACAAGGAAAGTACAAAAGAATATGATAAACTGGATGCCTGGGGTCACAGTAGGCCCAGGCACTGTGAATTAGGCCACACCCAAGTAGAGGGCGAAGCACGAGGCCTGCACACGCCACCGATCAGGCCACACCCAAGCTCAGAGGGCAAGAGGCTCTTCGGCGACCAAGCCGAGCCCAGTGTCAAGTCAAGCTGGGCAGGGCAGCCTGACTGAAATGGGCTGTCACCAGAAAGGGGACGCTGCCCACGGGCACGAATGCTGGAGTGCAGGAAGGCTTCAGTGACCACACCCCACCCGGCAGTACACAAGGGAAAACACGCAGCCACGCCAGGCTGGAAAGGCCGGTAAATGGATCTGGCACCCGCAGGGGCAAAGTGGCTGGATGCCAAAGGACGGCGCACCAAAGCACAATCTCAGGTATGACCCGGCCCAACTACCAACCAGCCCCTGGGGAGGCTACCGTCAAGCAGGCTGCCGTGGGATGCAGCCGCACCACCCAGCCAGGCTCTGGGCAAAAGCCAAGCACTGGCCCGGCACCCAGGAAGAGGGGGGGGCTGCAGCTGTGGTAGAGAAAAAATTGCCACCCTCGCCCTTGCAAGCAAGCCCAACAGCTGTCTTCCAGTGAAGGTGTCCAAAGCAGGCCACGTGTCGGCATAAGACAGGCACGAGGTACGCAGCTCTCCTTCTTTCTTTCTCTGCAGCTGCAAAAGAAAGAGGCTGAGGGTGGGGCAGCCAGGTCTAATATCGACCCTGGCCCCCAACCTTCCTTGAGCCTCATCGGAGGGTGAGATACAGGCCTGAGGCTTATGCTGGCTCAGCTTGTCTGAGCGTGGAAAGCTAAGCAGGGTCAAGCCTGGA
The DNA here is from genome assembly GCA_021292165.1 of Shinisaurus crocodilurus. Lineage (NCBI taxonomy): Eukaryota > Metazoa > Chordata > Lepidosauria > Squamata > Shinisauridae > Shinisaurus > Shinisaurus crocodilurus. The sequence goes on along the minus strand of CM037879.1, from coordinate 218,654,600 downwards.
TATTACTTGGATGGGAGACCCCTCCTCTAGTTCCCTGCATTGAGCAGGGGGTTGGACTCGATGGCCTTGTAGGCCCCTTCCAACTCTATGATCTATGAAATCACCCCATAGTGGTTTCACTCTCCTTCCCCCCCCCACGCACAAAATATTAAGATCAATGGTCTATGAGAATAAATTACAAAGAGTGATTGGGTTTGTGTGTGTGTGTGTGTGTGTGTGTGTGTGTAAGTTTCTTTTTTAAATAACAAGAGCTAGTTTATTTTAGAGAATGCATAAAGCCAGCTTAGACCCAGTTCTTGTGACCACACCATAACTAATTTTAAACCATTAAAAAAAAAAAGAAGTCTGTATAGACAACCATGCCTGCCAACTTTTAGGTGGAAATAATCCAGAGTGGCTGAGATATTAAATGTTAAAGTACTTATAGTTGAAATGCCATATTACAACTTCAGGACCCTGATGCTATAATTTTTAAGAGGGCTAAGTGGTGTAATAACTACATACAATTATTTCACTTGCAAGCAAAACGAGCAGAGCTTTCTGTCAAGATATGAGGCCACTTTTGTCAGAATATGCCAGTCACATCACCCCAAAGAACTGTGGTCTCCTGTTACTGTATATCTCACTCCTCTTTGGAATGACTTGCCTAGTGCACTTTCAGCTTATTCTCTATTTCTTTCTGTCATGAATGTGTGAGGACTAGTACATATTTATTTATGTATTTGAAGTCCATGAGGGCAACAAATACCGAATCCTATTAATTTCCCCCAACTTCTCTCTCTGAACAGTACAGTATCTGGCAATATATCCAGGGCCTTTAAAAATACATCAAACCTGTGATGTTGATGCACCAGCAGCTTGCACCAGCAGTTTTTCTGCCAACACAAACTCTTACTTTTTAATAAAGAATTTAAACCAGAGAAGCGAAACATTCCTCGGTCTTACTTCTGGGGAGGGAGTAAAAGTTTGCATTGGCTCCCCGACTACTAGCACTCTTCTTAAAATCCTATGGAATGGAAACCAGAAAACCCCATTTAAAACTTTGAGGAACCCCAGGAAACTAAGCCATGAAATAAAAAAAGAAAAATCCACTAACCTCCCCCGCTCCAGATTTTATAACCTTTGATATATACAAACAATCATATGTGCCTCTCTTTTTGTTTTACGTTTTAGTCACGTATGCCTTTTTGAAAAAGTAATGTTCGCATTGACCATAACCTCAAAACCTTTCGACATATACAGCACTGCAACATATGTACACAGGATAAATAATTACTCTGCACTGGCATACAGTCATAGAAACATATATTTCCAGCTTTCAGAAAACATGCCAGTTTCTTACACTTTTTTTATATGGCCTCTTTGTATATTCATCTAGAGCAGGGGGACACAACCATTTTGGCTCTGAGGGCTGCATTGGGTGTTAGAAGCAAGCCTAGGAACCACACGCGTGTGCCTATGCATGTGTGCACGTGCGCGCACGCACACACACACACAGTAGGGTTGGGTTGGGGGAGAAATCACTGAGGTTGGTTGGGGGAAGGCTGATATTCAGGGATTACTGAGGTTGCGGAGGGGAGGGCGCTAAAGCCTTCTCCACACCACCAGTGACTCCAACAGGCATTGCTGCTTTCAAACCACCATTAGCGGCACGGAAGCAGTACTACTGGCTGCTTCTTGATCTCTGGGAGGGGGAGGAGGCTTTAGCTTCTTCCCCCTGCCAGCAACCACGACAAGCATCACTGCTTCCATGCATGGAATCAGCAATGCTGGTTGCTGTGTGGTCACTGGAAGGAGGAGGCTTCCGCTTCCTTCCCGTCCCAGCAACAGCAGTGGGCGTCACTGCTTTCACGCCATCAGTGCTGACACAGAAGCAATGATGCCTACTGCTTCTGGGTCATCGGGATATAGAGGAGGCTTTAGCTTCCTCCCGCTCCCGGTGACCCTGACAGGCACTGTTGCTTTCACCTTGCTATTAGCAGCGCAAGGTGCCATCAGCGACACATTGCTGCTTCTGTGCCGCCATTAGCAGTGCAAAAGCCACCGTGCCGACCGGCACGGAGAGCATGAGGGTTGCACACAACCCACATCTATGGGCCACATGCAGGCTGCAGCAGGTTGTGCATCCCTGATCTAGAGATAAACTATGGAAACTTTCAGTATTTATAAGCAGCTATGGGAATAAGAATTTGGGGGTAAAGATAGATGATGTGGGCATGTACAGCATTCCTGAAAATTAAGCTGTTGTGTTTAGCAGTGGGCAAACTTTCCTTGGTTTGATTTGGAATTGGCTTGGTATTTACTAGGTTTCTTGATGAGCCTTTGGAAAAAAGAGAGATCTATTCCCAAGTGTTCTCTCCCAGTTCATCATATGTGCATGTGCACATATGCACCTTGTTGAATTACCCTATGGGAACTGCAGTTCTCAGCATCAGCTGTAGCTGAGACCTGCTTGGAAATTTCAACCACCACCCCTTCTAAAACAAACACACCTAGGAATAAGAGAGGGTTTTCAATTTGAATAGGAAACAGGAACCACAGAAACAGTTTCCAAGAGACAAGTGAGAGAGGTAACCTGAGCAGCTAGAAGATATTGCTGCTAGAAGGCTGCTTGGTCAGGTGGTCTGATCACATATTTCACAGCAATCCATATACTTTCATTGAGAGTAAGAGGTGAAAGTTAATTAAAGAACTTCTGTAATTATACATGTGCCTATGAAGTTTGAATGCTGACCAACACATGTGCACAATTTCATTTCACATTCTGAGACACAGAAGAAATTCTGGGAGAAATGACACTTGTTTTGTGAAATATCCAAATGCTATAAGGTTGTATCTAAAAGATGGGGATCTCTCTAGAACAGGGGTCCCCAACCTTTTTGGACCCGTGGGTATATTTGGGAATTTGAGAAACTGCTGTGGGCACCATCACAAAATGGCTCCCATGGAGGATATGTCTAGTCACATAATGGATGCCGTGGGGGCCTGGCTAATCAAAAGAGGTGCTGGGGGAGAGAAACAGCAAGGCTAGAGGCTGGGAGGGAGAGGGAAACAGCAAGGCAAAGGAGTAGAAGGGAGAGCAAGGCTAGAGACTAAGAGGGAGGAGAAACAGCGAGGTAAAGAGGTGGGGGAGAGAAATAGCAAGGCTGGAGGCTGGGAGTGGGAAAACAGCAAGATTAGGGGGTAAGTGGGAGAGAAAGAGCAAGGAGCGGGGCTAGGAAGGGAGAGAAAGAAGGCTAGGGCAGGGAAGGGAAGGGAGAGAAAGAGCAAGGAAAGGGCTTGGGGGAAGAGAAATAGCAAGCCTAGAGGAAGTGGAGAGATAAGAGAGAGATCAAAGGGGAAAGGCCTGTGCAGATGGAAGAAGATTGGGCAGGGGTAGGAAGCAACTATTTCCTCCTATTCCTGCCCAGTGAACAGCTGATCAGCAGTAGGTTCAGGAACAGGAAGGAGAACCTGGCACCCGAACATTTTTCAAATTTTTAATTAAAAATATTTTTTTGAGGGGGCAGGAGGAAGTTGAGAGCTTCACAAACATCACTGGAGGTCCTCTGCTCTAGATGGCTTAGTTTCATGGCTTGCTTAATGACCATTGATGGCCAGCTGGTGTTCCAGAACCAGGAATACAGATCTCATGTACCTGTAGAGTGGGAGCCGAGACCAGCGTTCTGCTTGTGGAGGGCAGGGCCAGCGTGAATCTCAAGTAGACTTTACCCCAAAAAAATTGATGCTGCAAAAGGCCGCCCTCGGAATTTCCCAGTGCTCATGGTAGAGGGGAACATAAAACAGTATGTTACTCAAATACATTCAGATATTAATATTGATGCCACCTTCAATGCATGCGCATTCATAACTTGATGAGGTTCAGAAAAGGTAGTTATTGTAGAGCTTCTCTGAACTTCTCTTGGCTAACCAGTCCTATGTGGGAAACCTGCTTGCAATGCCATACTGACTGTCAAGCATTTCATAATTCCAGCTCCTCCCAGCAGCTGGAATTATGAAATGCTAAGGGAACACTGAGAACACAGGCTTCTTGCTACCTATCATGTAATTTCTTTCGAGAACAAAATGATAGCTCTCGCTTTCTTGTGACCTTTCCATTTTCTCCTTTCAAGCTCTAGATTGGGAAGAAGTTTTTGTTGTTGTTGCTTTTCTAGAGAGAAAGAACACTAACATGTAATACAAAGGAACCCATGTAAACCAACCAGTGTAGGCAAAAGATGAATGCAAAAAACTGTTCCCTGTAGAATTCCACAATAACAGCGGTTTTGTATGAGCTGTAGAAGCCAGGGATGGGGACTCGGACTCGAGGACTCGACTCGTGAGTCGGACTGAGTCCCCCCTCTGACTCGACTCGGACTCGAGTCCCAATATTTTTAATGGGACTCGAGACTCGACTCGGGACTCGAGACCAAGGACTCGTAAACATCCCTGGGCTGTTGACGAGTCTTCTGGCTGTGCCAGAAGGAGTGCGATCACCGGTGAAGAGTGCATGGAAGCGAGGTGCGCCGCTGCTCGGCCACCATGGACAGCTACCAGGAGCACAGCCCCAACGATGTGTTGAGATTTATTTTGATTGATGTGTTATTGTGGGGGGTTTGGGTTAGGGTCAGACATTTTGAGTTTGGCTGCCTCTGCCTGCCTGTTTGGGGTTCCCAGCCTCCTCTGCCTGCCTGGTCTCTTCTTGACCTGTTCAACAGTTGAATTGTCCAAGACAAAGGCCTCTGCCAGCCTGCTTTGGGGTTCCCTGCCTCCTCTGCCTGCCTGGTTATTTTTGGGTTTCTCTGCCTGGTCTGTTCTTGCCAAAATCAGTTGCAGAGTTTTGAAATAAAAAGGCACACTTGTGCCTAGAATTTATTTAAGCCACACATCTGAAGTAGCCTTATTTTGTTGGGGGGAAACCCCATTGATTTTAATAGGGACTCGTGGAGTCAGTTTTGGGAGTGACTCAGGACTCGTGACTCGTGAGTCACCATTTTGGACCAAGGACTCGGACTCGGACTCGAGACTCGGGTCCAAAGACTCGTGACTCGACTCGTGACTCGAGACCAAGGACTCTTCAACATCCCTGGTAGAAGCAGCAGGAGAATGATGTTCAAGTCTCTTCCTCGGCACATAAACAATGTGCAAGTCACATGCACTTCTTCTCATGCTGCCATGCATGAAGGGATACTAATAATAGGCTACAGTACTCTACATTACCTCTCTGCATAATATCTATGCATTGTGAAATCAGGAGATGTCTACGGGCTTGTGTTATTCCTCCCTGCCCCTTTCCCTGTTCCACTCGCGGATGTGAATGTCCAAACCAGTGTGTGTGTGCATGGGATCCTCTGTCTTCTTTTTATTTTGAGTTTCTCACAGGTGCTAGCTGTGATACCTAACCACAAAGGCACGTACAATGCTGAATATTTTTTCATGCTGGAGAAGCTGCCAGCGTTGAAGCGATGAGGGCAGCTTTGGCTGTGGCTGCAGCTCCACACTGTTCCAATTGCAGCTGTATGAGAATATTGTTTTTGCTCGCAAAACATGCGAGCATGCCCTGTTCAAAGCCTTGAACACAATCTCGAGCGTGAGCATGTGTCCGCCAAAAATGTTCCCAAGTTGCCAGACATGTGCTCATGTTCTATTTGCACAAATTTCCTAATTTGTACAAATTTCCCCTGCTGTAGTCGATGGAGAAAAGTTGCGCAAATTTGGCAAAATTTCTGCAAATTTCACATTCAGTCGCTGCTTGATTTGTGCAATTTCCCCATTAGCGCAGAGTGAGCAGCAATTGCAAACATGAATATGAATTGGGCACGAGATGACTGGCGAGATGATGTTCGGAGAATGTTCCTAGCAATCTTGAACATTGTTTGTTCACCCATCCCACTGGGCGATGCTGACTGATGAGCAAAATGAAAAGTTTGCAAAAATGGATTGCCAGGGGAAAGCTAGTAGCAACAAAAAGGCTATCCAGCCAAGTCCCAGCACCTCTTCCCACACATTCAGAATTAGGGATATTGGAGAAAACTGCAACAGATTCAAATGAGTTCAGATTTCTATGAATCTGGCCTGCAGATTCTGCAATGGACCGGCTTTTTCAGAATCACACAGATTTTGCGGACTTGTGGATAAGTTTTTTTACTTTTGGGGGGATTTGCGCAAATTCTCACTTGAGCTAATGTGCATTAGCGCAAGTGCAAGTTAGCACTAATGTGCATTAGCGCAAGTGCAAGTTAGCACTAATGTGCATTAGCGCAAGTGGAACAAAATTCTTGTACATCCCACCCCAATCCAACTGCTTCAATGAGCGGAAAACGGAACGAGATATGCTTTACAATCCACAAAACACATACAGAACGGTTTTAACAAACCTGTACGTCCCTACTCAGAATAGAAGTCCTGTTGCACAGCTCACCAGTCCATTTAGGAAGTGTGATCAAGTTGAGCAGGAAGCCTCATTCTGCTTCCTGAGTAACCTCAGCCATAGAGTGCTGCCTCCTTATTGCAACCAGCAATGCCTCCCTTGTAACATTGGCTGCATCAAATACTCCCTTAATGATGACATAACTGTAGAATTTAAACATGTATAGATCCTGGGGCTTTCAGTTTCATTGGCAGGCTGCAGGTGGTGACACAGGATTCCCATATTTGGTTTTGAGCTTGCAACTGCAAATTACTCTGTTGTGTTCCGTGTGTTATACATATTTATCCAGCCACATTGGGCCACCTGGCCACCTGTGTATTGTAAGAGTGATTACTACTAGGGTCAACCAGTGCCTAAAGAACATGGCTAGAGAAGCAGGCACAGTAAAGCATCTGGACATGGTCCTGTGAAGGACCTTTTGGAGCAGTAGTATCAGACAATTCAAAAGGAGCCTTCCAAGACTTGGGTGTGTAACATGCTGGCTGCCTCCATGTGGCAAACATGAATATTTTTGCCATGTAACAGTAATATTACATGGCAAAAATATTGAAAAATATTGAAAAATATTGTAAAATACTGTAATATTTTGTCCTGTCCTGATGATTTAAAAATATTTTAAAATATTGTAAAAATATTACATGGCAAGTAATATTGCCTATTACTCAGGCAATACTAGCTGCTAGTGCCATGAAGAAAGTGATGTACTGTTCTGTGCTCTTGCTACTTGCCAAAAATTGCATATTGCATCAGCAGTTCTCTAGCCAATATGTATATTATCTGGTTAACTGCATCTCATTTACTCCTTGCATGAGTAGGACTCCCAAAACACAGTGAACCCTATGATGATAATATTGGATGCAGGAGGCTTCTAAGTCAACCTTTTCATTTTACAAATTGTCCTTTCTTCTATAAGAAGAAATCTTTCTGGAATGTACTTAGAATTCTGTTAGCAAGGTTTGTTTTAGTTGTGTTTCCCAACAAGAATGATATCATGATGGATGCTTGAAAGAGTATAACTGTATCTCTGAATCATTTATAAAAGCTTTGTTTTGAGTAATAGCCTCCAATAAAGTCCATAACATTTGTAGAAAATTAATTTTTATGCTGCAGTTTTTTTAGTTTTAGTGATTTTGATATATTGGTTTTAAAATGCTTTTGATACTCATTGTAAGCTGCCTTCGGAAAACTTCTGTTTTGAAAGGTAGCATATAAATCTATAAATAAAATTAAACAGAAAAACCCACAGTTATTTGAATGTTGAATCTTTCCTGACCCTAAATATTGAAATCCCTTTCTCTAGAGGATTCAAGTGTTAGGAGAGATCCCGTATCAAATAAAAATGCCGCCACCCCTTTCATGTGTGGTGAGGGTATTAGGCTGATCCTTAGAGATTTCATAGATTTCATAGATCATAGAGTTGGAAGGAGCCTACAAGGCTATCGAGTCCAACCCCCTGCTCAATGCAGGAAACTAGAGGAGGGGTCTCCCATCCAAGTAACAACCAGGCCTGACCCTGCTTAGCTTTCCACACTCAGACAAGCTGAGCCAGCGTGAGCCATGATGAGAGGGGAAGAGGTACAGGTAATTGGGGAAGCATAATATTTGAATGGCCTCTATGTCTTGTGAGAAAGAGTCGAATGTCTTCCAGTTTAAAATCTCTGGTGTGCAACTTCTTCTACTCCAGTCCAAAAGTATCTGAGAGAACAGCAATGGCAGAATTGTTTCGCCCAAATGCCATCTCACTCAGGTTTGATGTGGAGTTTTTTAGTTTCAGCTTTCGAAATAGTGTACGTTCAGAATGTAACTTCAAGATGGCTGCTTTAGGCTTTAAAAGTGCAGACTAATGTACAAAACCACACATTTTACCCATTATAGGATATAAAAGGAATGTTTCCTGTGGTGGAAATAAATATGTTGGTCATCCACAGCTTCCATTGATTTAAGTTCTACAGTAAATTCATGGGAATTGCAGCTGGTCAGCTTCCTTGAAAATCTGGCCACTGTTCAAGTCCCAAAGGCCATATCCTGTACATACCAATTCAAGCACTTAACCTTAGGCACCCAGTTTTGATTTTTTTAAAAATATATATATAATTTTTGCTTTCTGCATACATGATCACAGGAGTTAATTTCATTGTCAAGAGCCCCCTATTCAAAAATGGCTATGCCACCTTGAAGTCAAGCTGTAACGTCTAAAAACCTAAAGCTCTTTTATTCCACAACAGAGAAGCTCTAAGATAATGAATCTTACAAAACATCAAAGTACTGGGGAACTGGGGAACACTTTGTATTTAGATTCTTTTAAATGTACTTTTATAGTAATAACCAGTTGCAGAGAAATGGTGATCAGGATGCACATCTCAATGTTCCAGTGACTTGGTGGCCTGCTGTAGGTTCTCTCTTGGGCTTCTCTTGTGATGTCATTGTAGCCCTGGAAGTATGACCTTACAATGCAGGCTGGCTCCTAGCTATCTGTAAAACTCTGTCCCATTGCGCTTCATCCCTAAATCTAAAACTAACTTTACCTAACTCTGAAGTGAAATATTGTGATTTATAACAAAAAAAGATTACTTAGGGAAGTTGGATACTAAATTGTTCAGTTGGAATCTTTATCCTTTGATTATGTAGTTGGCTGAACAAAAGCATTTTGATTCATTCTGTTCCAATTTAATTCCCCTTTGCAAATGACCTGATAGCTGACCCATTTTTTATGCTTAGTATCCCCAGGAAAACAAAAAAAATATAAAAAGTATATAGTGATACTTGTTAATCATGACATTTTATATTTCATGTTCCAAGTCTTTGGTTTAAAAAAAAATAGGAACAAAAGTTATGCAAATAGATGAAGCCTTGCTATATTCTGTTAGTAAAATTCAGCATTAAAATTATTAAATTTTCACTCAGAGTGAACATAGTATTTTAATAGTATAGCCAAGGAAAAAAAGTGTTCTTTCTTACTTTATAAATTGCTTTATGTTTTAACATACTGCAAATTACGACTTTAAATAAAGCTTCATTCTTCTTTCTTCTACATGCAAGCTTTGTTTAAGGCATGTTTGGCTTTTTTTTTTTTTTTTAATGCTTGAACGAAGGCATGTTTTTCTTTCAATGTTATACCAGCTAAGAAAGTGTGTGTGTGTGTGTGTGTGTGATTTGACATTTTAATGACTGACAGCACAATCTTATCTACTCAGAGGTCAGTCCCACTCAGTTCAATGGGGCTTACTCTCAGATAAATAGGTATAGAATTGCATCCTGGATTAGAAGATGTCCAGGACACAACATCATGTATTTTGGCATCCATATCAAATTGAATCATGTGTGTCATGCACCAACACAGCAGCTTACAGGATCAGGCTTAAGGACTGGTGCGCAGACAGATCCGGTGCCCTTGAAACATCATTGACACATTACCCCTGTCTTCCTGCTGGCTAGTAACAGCCATTGGCATGGATTCATTTTTATATGCTGCCTCTCTCGTCCATACAGACGTGTGCCATGGATTGCAAATGGTGAGAGAGGACTCTTTTGTAGGGCTGGCAAAAGTTCGATATATAGCCCTAAACAGTTTGGGACCAGGTTATCCAAAGGACTGCCTGAACCCCATAAGCCTGCCCAAACTTTAAGATCAGCATCTGAGGCCCTGCTCTCTGGTCCACCAGTAAGAGCAGTGAGATTGGCTAGTACCAGGGGCAGGGCTCCTTTTTTCTTTTTCCTTTTTGGTGGCCCCACATCTTTGGAATGCCCTCTGCTTTTGCTGGCCTTTAGGAGGATTTTGAACACTTATTTATTCCGGTCTGCATTTTGTTAATTTTAGTGTACTACTGTGCTTTTCACCAAGATTTTATCTGCTGCTGCTGAATGCTTGCATTCTGCCTCTTATCCCACATCTGGGCAATCTTCAGGCTATGTGTGGCCCTTGGCTAATGTCCATGTGACCTACAGAACACTCTCCAGCCCACTCTCCAGCTGCTCCACCTCTCCCCTACCTGCTGCTCAGGTGATTAGCACTGAGAACGGGTGAGGAGTGCACTGGGCAATGGAGGACGGCACACTTTGGGATCTCAGTGCACCGGAAAGGACAGTAGAAACGGCCTGTGGCTCACGCTGGCTCGGCTTGTCTGAGTGTGGAAAGCTAAGCAGGGTCTGGCCTGGTTATTACTTGGATGGGAGACCCCTCCTCTAGTTTCCTGCACTGAGCAGGGGGTTGGACTCGATAGCCTTGTAGGCCCCTTCCAACTCTATGATCCTATGATCCCCATTCCACACACTGTGCTTGCCTACTTGCTTGCATGTGTTTGCTCGCTGATTCACTTACTCATGTGTGTGAGTGAGTGGGCGTAGGGATGTAACTGCTTGCCTCGGGGGGCGTAGCGGACTGAAATCGGCCCCGCTCACGCATGCCCGCAACTCGCGAGCCTTACCTGGTCCCGGCCCCGCTCGCCTCTCCATGATGAGCCGCCCGTGCCCGCTGCGACAGTCCCGTCGCATCACTTCCTGCCACGACGGGACCCTGCGCCAGCGTGACGGGACCCCGCGCTGCGTCTTTTCCATAGAAACCAGGGCAACAGGGCTTAAAACGGCCGTTTTAAGCCCTGTTGCCCTGGTTTCTACGGAAAAGACGCAGTGCGGGGTCCCGTCGCACCGGTGCAGGGTCCCGTCATGTCACTTCTGGCCAGCAGCGGGCACGGGCGGCTCGAGCGGCGTGGAGAATTGCTCTGCGCCGCTGAGAATTGAGCAGTGGGGGGGCCAGCGCGGAGAGGCGAGGCACCCCCAAGGTACATTAACATCTCAAGGATGGGGGGGAAGGGTCTCTGTGTTAGGGTGTGTGTCTGTGTGTGTGTGTGTGTGTGAGACAGAGAGAGAGAGAGAGAGAGAGTGAGAGAGATTGTGTGTGTGTGTGTGTGTGTGTGTGTGAGAGAGAGAGAGAGAGAGAGAGAGAGAGAGAGAATGGGAGAAGAAGCCCAGGTCCACTCTCTCTCAGCTCCAGCTACACCCACTGCTGGCATGTGGCCCTCGGGACATAAAGGTTGCCTATGCCTGCCCTATCCTCCACCAATAGTACACAACCTCCTACATACTTGAGTTCCTGTGAAATTTTTGTCCTCGGATGTTCACTTTCTTCACAGACACTGCACTGTTTGTCAGTTCTCTGTTGCTGTGCTGTGTTGCTCATATCTTTCCCATAGCAGATTAAATGTTTATGAACATTCCATGATATTTCAAAAGCTCAGCTAATGGTGAGATAGGGCTCTAAGGTTGCAGGCAGGCAATGGGCAGTGGACAGGTGGCAGCCACCTTCTATGCTGTATGTTATCTGTATAATATATTGGTGAAAAGTAAATGTGGCAGCTCTTTCCTTCTGCTGCTCAGTAGAAGAAGTTGCTTTGCAGAAGGCATCATTCTCTTTCTTTCTACAAGTACACTTCATTAAGCCCTGTCTGTCATCTCTCCCTCCTTTCTCCCAACTCGAACCCAGCCCAAGAAGCAAGGAAAGTTTCAGGCAACGCAACCTGTACATTGAAAAGCTCCTTATCTGCAACACTGGCCAGTTGTGAAAGTCTGCTGGATCAAGGAACACTTTGGAACAAAACAAAATGACTCTAAGGAAAGGACTTTAAACTTTTACACTTTTTACCAAGCCCATTTTTGCTCTTTATTTTTATTTTTAACTTTAAAAAAAAAACATGGTTGACCACAAAGGTATCAATTAGCAAGCCTATTATAATGATGAATTGAAACTACCATTGAAATCCTGGATCAGGCTCTTCACTGTGTACCAGGTGACAGAAGAATGCATGAATACTTGTCTTCTCAGTATTTCCTACTGGATTGTTATACTTTCCTGAACTTTAAACTTTTATACCAAGTGCTGGCTCATAGAAATCAAAATGAGTATAAAATAAAGTTACAGTTAACTTAAGATGGGGGGGGGGAGTCAAGTCGAATACAATGCCACTGGGAAGACAGGAAGAAGAAGCAGCAGCAGCAGCAGCAGCAGCAGCAGCAGCAGCAGCAGCAGCAGCAGCTCTTTTTACTCCCAATCATACAAAGACTGACAGTATTTTGGACATCGAAAATACCATAGGGTACCTGGTATCTCCAGGCCACCATTTTGGCAGAGAACCTCTGTTGCCAGCATGATCTGCTCACCATCTTCAAGTGAGCCCCTAATGGCAACAAAAACGAAATATTCCATAGACTTTCCATCTAGGTTTGTGTAACTCAGGGCGCAATTCCTATACATGTTTACACAGAAGTCCTACAACACTCAGCATTCCCCAGCCAGTCCTGCTTTTTTTCTGTCTAAACATACATAGGACTTGCACCTTTAGCAATTTCCATCCAACTGCCAGTGAGCAGGTGAGGAAGAAGCAGCTAGGCAGGTGACCTGCTGCCATCGCCTTCTCCACCTGTGGCTTCTGCTTCAGCAAGGTGGGCCTCTCCTCCCTCACTGAGGCCATTCCAACCAGCTACTGTCACTGTTGCTTTTTCCTATCTGTTACTGTTTCATGAAGCAGGGGCTAGTCCCCTCCTCCCCTGACAGAGGCCATTCTAACTAACTGCCCTGTGAGCGGGAGAGGAAGAGGAAGTAAACTGTCACAACCATCATCTCTTCAAACAGACTCCTCAAACCATTTTAAATTATATACATTCTCCCTCCCTATCCCTCATTCTTTGTGTGTAGTCTCTGACATCGTTTAGAGTGTAAGCCTGAGGGCGGTGACTGTCATGCTACTTATCTTTGTAAGCTGCTCTGGGAGCCCTTTTGGTTCCATTTGGAGTATAAATGCGGCAAATAAATAAATAAATAAATAAGGACAAACGAATTGCACATCATGTGCCAAGTGATAAGGATTCCAAGGGAAAAGTTAACATCAGAGATGATAGCTCACATCAATTTATTTATTTATTTTTCTTTCAAATACGATTTCTATTGCAGGCTTAACAGCTCATAAACTGGTGCCAGCTTGCAGTGTGATCATTTAATTTGTGAAATGAAACCCATAGACTGGGAAAGAAAATACTGTCTATTAATCTTGGTGGCAGATGACAATTCTAGATCCAAAAGCTCAATGGTGTTAAGCTAAATGGAACATAACAATCCTAACAAAATTCAGTCTTTGTCTCTCAGAGGGCTAGGAATGCCCTCTCGGTATATGTATCTGATCATGGGAGAACATAAAGAGATAGTTAAACCAAATAATGTTGCATAACTAAGCTGCAGGATTCAAGTGTAGTATAAAAGCTGAACATTGTTTTAAATTAATCAAAGATCTGATGGCCTATCAGGGCTTCTTAATCCCAATCCAGATGTGTGTGTGTGTGTTATTATTTTCTTCTTCTGCATACTAATATTTCTCAAGATACATGTAAGCTGTAATCCTGCTTCCTCACTATGCAGATAGCAGCCTGTGGAGGGGCTCCTTATAGGGATGCAACACAACTCCCTCCACACACACACACCTCCAACAACTTGACACTCCCATTCAGGTTGAGCCATTGATATGCTGGATACACCATAACACACTTCAGGCCATTAAGACACTACACAAACCAAAGGCCTGCCCTCTCACCTTGAAGCATCCTGTGGCTGCTCCTACCTAGGCCCCCACCTGTGGTATCACTCTTGGTACGAGAAGCCATCAGCCTGAGAGTCCAGGGAGGAGCAGGCTGCTGGACGATCCTTCAAAGTGAAGCACATTAGGGTGAGACAATGGGACAGGATTGTGCTGCGCTACTGTCTGATAAAGAACACCTTTTATTGGGAGCAGCTTCCCAATAAGAATCTTTCCCAGGATTTTGGTGGTGGCTTGGTGTGCTTTATGCATGCCATGGTCATCACTTTGTATGCACGTCCACACTAAATGTGCTATCATTTATGTAGTCAAATCAAATGCTCCCAGATTTCATGACGCTTTAGAAGGATTTCAGCGTTTTCCACTAGGCTTAATCACTGTAGTAGGCTGAATCACATATTCAAGAGATGCATCCTAATTAATGAATGCCAATGATATGTATTCATCAGTCTTAGGGCTAATTTATTTGCACAAAACTGATAGTAGACCGAAACCTGTCCAGATGGGATACGAATTCAGCTTGGGCAAGTGGTAAAGCTGTCATGATCACGTCTCTGACTCAAATACCCAAGTCTCATTTTTTCACTGACCTTGGAGATTTTACTGTGCCATTATCAGAACTTGTAATACTTGGTAAATGATGGGCAATATCTCCCCACATTAAATCATCATGACTTGTGTAATCAATAAAGCACGTGCACAATTTGTTTAATCACATATTTGGCCCAGAGTTTATTTCACATTTTAACTTGCTTTGGGGAGCTTATGCATTAGCCTTTATTTGTGCATCTGTGCATGCATACATGTGCATATATAAAGTTGGCTCTAAGCAGAAAACCACGTGACATAGGAGATTCATGATAAGATACTGTAAGTTTTGATTTTTATCTTAAAGTATGTCCAGGAAGCAAAGCTCTTAATTTTGACTGGAGCAGTGATGCTACTTGTGTAACCAATTTAGCCACCATTACTAACACAAAGTCCTGGGTTGCATTGTGATGCCAGTACAACAGAGGCCATGAAATTATCCTAGTGCTGTAGTTGTTGCATCCATTTCTAAACATGTATGTCCTTGAAACACCGAAAGAGGAAGCAGGAGTGACTTCCACATCCTCTTTTTTGCATGTTTGCTGCATGTCAGGGGGATGCAAGTTCCTCCTTACAGCAGAAACATGAACAGAGCTTATTTTTTCTGTTCCCTCTATAATGTTGGACTATGGGGAGTCGGGGGGGGGGGGACTTGAGATGCTTAAAAAAAGATTGTCTGTGAACTTTTCTATGAAAAAAAACAACTGGTTGGCAAGACCAGTATTGCTAGGCTAGGAAATATGTAGCAAGGTAACCAGGTAGGACTTCTTCTTTTTTCACTAAGAGGTTTAAAACCTTGAATAGTAGCATTTAGTGTATTACAAACTCAAACAGAGCTAACTGATTCCCATTGATGTGTCAACTGGAGGCCTCCATCTTCCAAAAGCTGCCTCTGTGTGTCAGCATGTGAAGCTGATGTTTCCCAGCTGATGCTGGACTAAAATTTCTTGGAAGCATTTTTTGGTGGAGATGTGCCAAACAACCTTAAAAAATAAATCAGTTACAGTGAAACAGGACAATCCCCCAAAGCCCAGAGGTAGGGTGAGTGTTTTGATACATGCATTACTAATTAACTGTGAAAAGTTTTGAACAGGCCTAAAATCTGTGTGTGTGTGTGTGTGTGTGTGAAAGTGTGAGAGAGCACTAGCTACCTTTTATATGAAAGGTCATAAAAAAGGTAGAAAAACAATTCAAACCCATGAAGTTAACCATACCACAGTTTTGGAATATAACCTTTGTGGGCTGCTCCCACCTTTCCTTTTTTATTTTAATTTTTTTACTTGATGCGATGCTTCATGTCAGAGTCAGTATTCTGTATCATAACTCATCTGACATAACCTCGGGTGATGCAAAAATTTTATAACACTTGTTTCTCTTTCCCCCCTCCTCATTCCAGACAATAATGACTTCAACCTGGAAAAAGGCTTACTGCTCAGTCAAAACTAGCCTAAATCTAACCTTCAGTTTGGAGTATTGGATAATGAGGTAAAATATGTATTATTCACTCTACTACCTATGGACTCAAACGGCAAAAGAGAGTGAATATTCCAGGCCCAACACATTCTTAGTTTAGGAATCGCAAGAGACATTTTGCAACTGTGCTATTGCAGCTTGATTTTTGGACAGTGAGGGAGAAATTTGATACTTCTCTCATGGATTTTAAAAGGTGTTTCTATGGCTCTCTGGCAGCCTTAAACAAGTCTTAGCACTGGTAAATAAATGAACTGTTAAGTCACTTTAACAGCTGAAAAATAAGCTGCGGGTCCATTATCATCCTAACATGTTTCATTCTTTCCTAGTGTCAAATCTCTGGGCTGTACTTTTGAGGTAAGGCGACTTTTCTGTTCAACCTCCTTTTCAAGTGGATCCTTGCAAAACATGGGATGAAAGAAGGTAGTTTATCCTATTTGAACAAAAATATCAGTAAATACAGGAGTGTTTCAGTGGACCTGCTATATAGAAGCAGTAGGGATGCTGATTAGACAAAATGTTAGTGACAGCCAAATTCTGTTTGCAGTTGAATTTACTGCAAACCTGATAATACGACAACCATGTATGCGAGAATCTTTTGTGACTCTTCTATTTGCAGAGAAAACTCAGTCTATCAAATATATGCTCAGCAGTCACATGCTGGACTTCCACAACGCTATCAAGCGGTGGCTGAGGAGAGGGAGTCGGAAAAGGTAATGGCCTGGTTTTCAAGACACAAGAGCCCACCGTGGCTTAATATACCCATGGGGGCTGTCACATTGTGCTGGGCGTCCATGGGCTTCCCATGGTTTGTCGTGTCGTGTGAACTCAGGCAGCAGGGGTTGTTTGAGGGTTAGATAACCCTCAAAGAACCAATGGCTTGTTTTAGTAAATTAAGACACGGTTGGCTGTCATGTCAGTGGTTTGTAGGCACTGTAATGCTGTGCCTGCATAGAAGTCTCTGAATGTCTGACAGATGTGAATCAGTGTCATCACTGGCACGGGCAAACCTTGGCAGACATGCAGTCTCCTAGTAGCTGTAGGGATTGGGCCCACTGTTCCTACAAAGGAGGATCTGGAAACAGATTCTGAGTCTGATGGGAAAGAGGAGGAGATGGAGGGGAGGGAACCTGCAGCTGGTTTGCCAAGACCAGAGGACTTAGAGATCAGCCGAACAGTCAGTGAGGATCAATCGGTATCAAATTCCATGGAAAAGCAATCTGAGCTCTCTGGTCCGGAGGAGAGTGAATCAAGCATCACTAACGTCAGACGTCAGCTAAGGAGGACGGACCAGCTGAGAAGTGTCAGGTGCTCCAAGAGATTGGCTCTTAAGAATAAGGAACTGCCTTAGGGGTGTGTGTGTGGGTAATCTGAGTCTGGAATGGAGAAGAGGTTTCCAGTTTGGAATCAACTTATCAACAATAGGTCATTCTTCTTTAATTGCTCGAATTCTGACTAAGCTTGTTTTTTTTGTGATTGATTTCTGCAGTCCACTTCATTCGTGCTTTTAAGCCAGTTTGCTTGGCTTGCATTAACTCATAAAGCTTTTTAGTTGAAGCCATTTTTTTTTTTTTTTGGCTCTTCTTGGAAGGAGGAGGGGAAGTTTGGCCTCGACACTAGCTCTCCTGGGTGAAGCCGTCTCTCCCTACACACCAACCCCCCACCGTCCTCTCAGTTACCCCTCCGCAGCCTGCAAGTGCAGGCAGGCCTGGAACCAGCACCTGGCATGGTTGGATGGGCCCTTCCCTTAAAAAAAATACTTTAAAAAATGTTCTGTGCTCTACAGAGCTACAGCTGCTGCTGTGGCCCTCATCCTCTTTCTCCCCAACATCTCTGGGCACCACCCCCAACATGTACATCAGGGCCAGCGTCCAGAGGCATTGAAGAAAGGGAAGATGATGGCAGCAGAAGTAGCAGTGGCTGACCAGCAATGGAGGGGAAGTGCCTCTATCTCAGGGCTGGTGCAAGGCAGTTTGGTGCCCTAGGCAAGATCAGATATTTAGCGCCCCCCCTTCCCACTTGAGCCCTCCCTCCCTCCAGCCCTATGCCCTCTGGCGCCCCTTTAGCCCTGTGCCCTAGGCAGCTGCCTAGTTGGCCTAATGGTAGCACCGGCCCTGCTCTATCTGCACTACTTTGGATAGGTGGTGATGGCAGAAGCAAGCCGGGGAACCCTAGGTAGTACTAGTGATGCTGTTTCTTTTCCATTGCTGGCCAGTCTCTGTTGCTTATACCATCACCCACCTGCCCAGAGTAGTGCAGGCGGCAACTTGGAGGAGTCACTGCCTGTGCTACTCTGGGCGGGTGAGTTGAGGACAGCAGAAGCAGCAGTGACAAGAGAGCAATGGAGGAGAAAGGGTTAAGTACTTGTGCCTTCTGCCAGCTTCTCTGCTTCACACTGTCCACTTCTGAAGCGACTTTTGTTACATATGCCTGTACAGTCATGCCTTGGATTGAGAGCATAATTCGTTCCGGAAACATGCTTGTAATCCAAAACACTCTTATATCAAAACGAAAAAAAATTGTACAGAGATTTTTAATTTAAGCTGTACTACAGTACTTGTATTGCAAGACGTCGCTTGTATATCAAGTCAAAAATAAATAAATAAATATTTAAAAATTTGCTTGTCTTGCAAAATGCTCTCAAACCAAGTTACTTGCAATCCAAGGTATTACTGTATGTATTGTATAGTTTGGCCCTCAGACCCATAAAACCTCCTCTCCTTTGCCAGGATATGATATCATGCAAATGGCTGGTTAAAGAGTCTGGTGGTGAAGGAATGAAACTGTTCAGCCATGTTGTGTTTAGTTCTTGGTTGTACTACTGTAGAGGCTTTTTAGAGGCTGTTCTTGTCCACAGGTTCAAAAGGTCAGCCCAGGAAACTGGGACTTAAGGGGAAAAGAAACCTAGTTATTACGGAAACCAGAAATGTAACAAAATTACACCACACTTCTGATTGGCTAAGAGGTTAGGAGAAGGAGTTAAAATAGCATGTTTAGTGAAGCTGGCAAGTTGGCAGGGGTTGTTGGAGTGTTGGGGAATTCAAGAGAGAATAGAGCTAGAAATTGGAAGAATCTAGGATGGAGAAGGTTGCAGAGGACACAGACTTCAGGGACAAAAGAGATGAGCTGAAAGCAAGATGAGTAGAAGCTGCACTGCTAATGGACTAGGATGAGCTGCAGTTGCTTTATTGCTAGGTTTTGGCTTAAGTTGGAAAATTATCTAGACTAGGTTGAGTTAGACACATTTTCCATGTGATTTTCATAACCTAATTGCTCTTATAGTAGGTATATTTGTCAACTGGGAGTTGTAGGACTCTTTTTTGTCTAAACATGCATAGGATTGTGCCTTTACTGACCCAGCCAAGTCACTAGGCAGTGTGTCAAGGCAATTAGGTATGGGGTGAAAATCCAGGTATCAGACCAGGTATCAGACCAAGCAACCACAAATTTAGATTTTACTAACAGTTTTGAAAAGCAGCAACTTAACACCTATAGTGATGATATTAATGGAAAACCCAGATTTAAACCCCCCAACAATTTCCAGTTTATCTTCCGTAATAATACAACATTCAACTAATAACATAATATGAACACCAAAAACCCCTAATCAATAAACACTGTGTCATTCCAAAGAAGTTGTGTTATAAGACTGGAGAGCTAACAAATATATACACACTGTTATAAATATATATACTGTTATAAGCATACTATCCAGTAGAGGAATTTTATAGGATCAAGGGTCAAGACATTTGTGTTCATTGCCACCATACTTCTTTTCTACTCCCATTTCAGTGTACCACTACTACTTCCCCATCTCATCATTCCCTTACCTACTCTGATCTGCCTTACGTACATTCTCTTACATACTCTCATCTCTTCCAACTGTGCCAGCTTCCCCTGGAACTCCCCAACACACACAACCCACCTTCCCTTTTTCACTCCCCATCCCTTGTTGAATGGTAGTCACCATCCCAGTCCTTTGCTAGCTTGTGTTTCGTCACATCAGCCACCTCCAGGTTGATTCAGCAATGGTTGGAGCCAGATAGCATGTCCCACACCGCATGGCAAGTGCAGCATCGAACACTCCTACACTGGACCTGGCAAAATTATTAATATTATTTATTTCATTTCTATACCACCCAATAGCCGAAGCTCTCTGGGCAATTCACAGAAATTACATACCATAAAATACAAGATAATAAAATATACTATAAATTTTTTAACATACAAAATTTAAAACAGTTTAAACAGTTAAACGATATCAATAAAATACTAGACCTGATAAAGAAAGCTGACATAAATGCTCCATCATATGCCATTAAATGCCTGGGAGTAGAGGACAGTCTTAACCTGGCATCGATAAGATTACAGTTGGTGCCAGGCAGGCCTCAGTGGGGAGTTGGTTCCATAATTGAGGGGCCAGCACTGAGAAGGCCTTCTCAGTCCAGTGAAATGATTTGCTGGACTGAGACTTTGACTATACCTGTGATGTAGTATGACAGCAATCATTATGGGAGCAGTAGCTTTCTGCATATCATCTTCTGCATGTCCAGCAACCAATAATAGACATAGCACCACCATTGCTTGACACAGGATTAAAAGGGCAATGGAAAGCTTTATGTGTCCCTACTAAATTTGTTATCCAGCTAGTACAGAAACTGGCTGCCTATTTGTGAGGAAAGCATAGTACCAATGTTGTGGTGGAGAAGGGAGGCAGTGATCTCTGTGAAGCTTCTTTGAAGGCCATGGCTGTGATGCTAACCAAGACTGTGTCCCACCAAGCCACCCAAAGCGCAGTGTACCATGGTCTTAGCACTGACCGTTATCAGGATCAGATAACAGCATATAATTATAAATGTAAAGGTATTCTTACAGCCTGTCGGATGTACAATACATTTCTTCTGATAAAGGTAAACATGCACCCTTTGCACAAGAGGAAGCAAGAGAATCATCATTCAAAGCTAGGAGATTGTTACTGCTTTGAATCAATGTAAATAGATGCTTCCAGAAAGATAAGAGGGAAAGCATCCATGAAAATAATGTCACTCATGGTGGCTTGTTCTACAGCCCTTCAAAAGGGTTTTTTTTAAACCTGAAGAACTTAACACGGCCAGTTTGAAAAGGTTGACTTTGCATGGCTATGGTGATCCCTTTGGTGGAAGGTACTATTACTGTAGTTATCCTTTGCACTGAGTAAAAATAAAAAAAATAAAATCATGCCTTTAGGGGTTGTAGGGTGCTTGCTGTGATTTACATAACTTGCTGTCAGCTGGCATGGCAGACACCAATTATAGGGAGATCCGGAACGGCGCTTCCTGTAGCTCTCAGTGGAAGCCATGTTTCTGTTGTATTAAATCTGCACAGAAATGACAGTGGGGGGGAAAGGAGAAAAATAAATGATGCTGTGAATGTTACAAGTAAACCTTTGGGAACAACAATGTAAGTAGGAGAATGATACAGATAATGCAGTTTTGCTTAGCATTGCACTGAATAGCCAAAACTGGAAAATGGAGGGTGGCGGGGAGAGATTAAAAAAGCAGGAAAATCATTCTGAAAAAGGTAACGCTGCCTTCAGCAGTGCTGGTGATATCTACTTGCCAGGTAATTCCCGAGAAAGCTACAATGCATGTTACAATTTAGCTTAGTGTGGAAAAATAGATCGCCTGGGCAAGTGAAAGAATACATCGAGCAAACAGTTATACACTAGAGGCATGTAGTACGAACCTAATCATTGCTAAGCATGCAGAAGTATAGCCAAATGAGGCACTGACTGGATAGAAATTCATTTTATGTCTGAAAATCTCAGGAAAAGGATCAGTTCAACATCAAAGGAGGATCAACAAGTCACCATTTTAGGCCATGATCCTGGGTCTATGCTCCACAGATCTTCACTGCACTCACTGCCTTCCGGATTCACAGCCCCACCACCTTTTGAAGTCCACATATCCCTCTGTCCTTCTTCTCCTCCTTGCTTCATTCTGGAGTCCATGGGACCACAAGATATAGTAACTGGAAAGTGCTTCTTCTCTTCCCTGAATAGAAACATCAAGACAACGATAACGGAGAAGGAGGCTGTTTCCAGCACCCTGTATTTCATATGAAAATTTGAACATGCTTCAGGTCTGATGTTCATTTCTGTGAGTGACATTCACAGGAACACTGAATGGATTCATACATTCGTTTCTTACATGGTGACTTGGTCTCTTCAGTTTAAGAACATAAGAGCTGTGCTGGATCAGCCCAAAGGCTATCTAGTTCAGTATTCTGTTCTTACTGTGCATAAAGTATGGATTTCACTACCACAAGATGTAGTGATGGCCACCAACTTGAATAGCTTTGAAAGGAGATTAGACAAATTCATGGAGGATAAGGCCAACATTGGCTACTACTTATGATGTCTTTGTATTATTTCCAGTATCAGAGGTGTATATGCCTCTCAATACAAGTTGCTGTGGAGCACGAGCTCTCACATGTCCTGCTTGTGGGCGTCCCATACACATCTGGTTGGTCATAGTGGGAACAGAATGCTGGACTAGATAGACGTTTGGGCTGATCCAGCATGGGCTCTTCTTACATTCTTACGTTATGTACTTATGTACACTTTCCAAGTAGATGCCCATTGGAACCCCACAAGCAGAACTTCAGCACAATACCCTGCAACTGGTATTGATCCCCAGCGATTGTGTGAGGCCATTACCAACTCAGAAATGAGCATAGGGCATCGCTCATTGTACGTCTAATGGTTTTGCCTTCCAGAAAACTACCCATAACCCTCTCTCACACACTTCTGAGGCCTATTTATGCGTTACATTTTACAAAGATTTTGCTTGGATTCTCCCACTGCAACCACAGTTCAGTTTAAGTTCAGGGCTTCCGTTCAGTTTAATTCTACTGAAACGAAGGAGATGCACCGCTGAATTGGCCAGATTATTTGGCACCCGTTCACTCAGGTCAAGAGTTAATTTCCTATAGAAAACCAGAGTTGTCACTGACCTTGGAGAAGCCTGAAATCTATTCTCATCCTCCCCCCCCCCCCCATGTTTATGAATGAGTCCTGGTGAGCTTTGCAGTCTAACAAAACCAGAAGCAAATAATTTTATAGAGTGTTTTTGCATATATTATTAAGATTCAAGCCTTGATTTCCCCCCCATTATAAATAGTGTCTCAAAGACCTACGGTATCCACTTTGTTAAGTGTTGGGTTCAAGAGATTAAGGGCAATGACTGGCATATAGTTCACTTTTATTTCCATCTCACTGCAACCTCACATCGCTATACATCTGTTTTGTTGATTCAGAAGAGCACTTGAGCTGCTTTACAGTTGATTTTGACAAGTGCTACAATTTGATATGGGTAGATAATTCTTGCTGAGATGATTTCAAAGTACAGAAATTATAATTTTGAGTAGATATTACCTTTTTTTTCTGATCAGAAATTTCATGTAATATACGGTGCACTTAAGCATCTTAATCACATTTTTCTCCCTCTTTTTTAAAATAAACTATTACATTCTTTCCATCTAATCGAGCAAAGTGTCACAAATTAAAATATTGTTCTAAATATATCTTGTTTTTCCCCCTGCTTGGTGAAGAAGATCATTTAAAGAAGAACACACACACACAAAACCCCCCCAAAACCGCACAACATTAAAAATGTTCATTCCTAACCTTCTCTTCAAAACTATTTGGTTTGGGATTTAATTAAACAGTAAGACATGACAGACTGTACAGGAGGGCTCATTAATGCACACCTTGGGTGCATTTCAGCTCCTGCTTCTTGCACAGCTGAGGTGTGGATTAATCAGCTCTACTCCTTGGCCCAGAGCATTTATTGTGATTATAAAATGACCACTTGGAAAAAAAATAAAACAAAATGTTCTAACACCGGGAAAGATCATCCATCATGCCTGATGATTAGGAGTTAAGAGCAACATTAAAAAAAAAAAATGTTCATGTTTTATGCAGTGGTGAGTTTTCTTCCTGTTCAGAAGAACTTCATGGTTCTTCCAAAGATCTTTTTGTTCTGCAGTAAAATAGAATTCAAAATGTGGCAAGGACAACATACTTAAATAGTTGCATTATAGTGAATTGGTCCATGCAAGGGCCAAAGTGGATGTGGGGAGACTGGGAAAAGCTGTGTTTGTTTAATCACGTTTGCCCCATTTTTGTTAAAAGTTGGCAGTCGGAAGTCCAATAAAAATTAATATCAAAAGGGGAAGGTAAATCAAAAGGGGTAGGCAGGTGAAAGGAGCCAAACCTTTGCCAACAAGAGCCAGTGTGATGTAAAGGTTAGAGTGTTGGATTCGCACTCAGGAGAACTGGGAGAGTGGGTTCTAGTCCCCGCTCGGCCATGAAACTCACTGGGTGACTTTGGGCCAGTCACTGATTCTCAGCCTAACTGAGCTCAGAGGGTTGTTGTGAGGATAAAATGGAGAGGAGGAGGATCATGTACGCCACCTTGGGTTCCTTGCAGGAAAAAAGGTGGGATAGAAATACAATAAATAGATAAACAAACCCTCCCTATACAGTAATGCCTTGGATTGAGAGCATAATTCATTCCAGAAACGTGCTTGTAATCCAAAACACTCTTATATCAAAATGGAATTCCTCAAATAAAATTTGTACAGAGATGTTTAATTTAAGCCGTACTACAGTACTTGTATTGCAAGACGTCGCTTGTATATCAAGTAAATTTTTTAAAAATAAATATTTAAAAATTTGCTTGTCTTGCAAAACGCTCTCAAACCAAGTTCCTTGCAATCCAAGGTATTACTGTATTGTTTGCCTGTACTTCATCATCTCAGATACTGCTTTCCCAGCCCAGCTCACTCTTGGTATCCAATCTAACTTCTAAAAATCAGCCCCCAACCCCACTGCATCTGTGAACAGGGCAGGCACATGAACATCTGACACAGATTTCCTCTTAGATCTAGCTGGCCCTAGCTCAGTATTGCTTGCTCTGAGTGGCACCAGGTCTCCAAAGTCTCCGGCAGGAGTCTCTCCCAGCTGTGCAACCCAACATTATTTTAATTTGAGATGCCGGAAATTGAAGCTGGGGTCATAGAATCATAGAATCATAGAAAAGTAGAGTTGGAAGGGGTCTACAAGGCCATCGAGTCCAACCCCCTGCTCAGTGCAGGAATCCAGGTCAAAGCATCCCTGACAGATGGCCGTCCAGCTTCACCTTGAATGCCTCCAGAGTGGGAGAGCCCACCACCTCCCTAGGTAGTTGGTTCCATTGTCTTATTGCTCTAACAGTCAGGATTTTTTTCCTGATGTTTAGGTGGAATCTGGGTTCCTGTAACTTGAGTCCATTATTCCGTGTCCTGCAAACTGGGATGATCGAGAAGAGATCCTGGCCCTCCTCTGTGTGACAACCCTTCAAGTACTGGAAGAGTGTGATCATATCTCCCCTCAGTCTCCTCTTCTGAAGGCTAAACATGCCCAGTTCATTCAGTCTCTCCTCATAGGGCCTTGTTTCCAGTCCCTTTATCATCTTTGTTGCCCTCCTCTGAACCCTCTCTAGTTTGTCTACTACATCCTTCTGAAAGTGTGGTGCCCAGAACTGGATGCAGTACTCAAGATGAGGCCTAACCTGTGCTGAGTAAAGGGGAATTATCACTTCCCGCGATTTGGAAGCTATACTTCTATTAATGCAGCCCAGAATACCATTTGCCCTCTTTGCAGCCATATCGCATTACTGGCTCATATTCAGTTTGTGATCTACCACAATTCCAAGATCCTTCTCACTTGTGGTATTGTTGAGCCAAGTGTCCCCCATTCTGTAACTCTGCATTTGGTTTCCTCTCCCTAGGTGCAGCACTTGGCATTTATCCCTATTAAATGTGAAGTATAATATTTATTGTTGAGCTGTGGCACCTTTCCATCTTGAAGGAGGTGTCTAATCTTGAATCTTTCTAAAGGTTGTCTAGTCCAGTTTAACCTGCATGGCACTGGCCGTCCATTGACTAGGTTTCTCCTGTTATCATGCCTGAAAATCCTTTTAACTGGAGCTGGCAGGCCAAAGCATGTGATCTACCCCTGAACTTTGGCCCCTACCTGTCATGACCCTTGGACTTTTCAGTGTGCAGTGGAGGACTCTGATGAGGATGAGGCGCAGGCTGCTTCCTTAGAGGAAGGATAGTCAATACGTTATTCAGGGCCCTCTCAGCCAGAGGCGGTTCAGGCGGGAATATGGGGTGGGGTAAGTTTTTTAAAAAATTTATAATGTTTTAAATGTATTTTATCTTGTTTTTAGCCTATGTCCATCGCCCAGGGTGGCCGGTTGCCGGCCAGATGGGCGATTAATAAATTTAAATTTAAATAATAATAATAATAATAATAATAATAATAATAATAATAATAATAGGACACATTCCTGCCACCACCCTCTGACTCAGAGGATAAATCCCTGGCAGAACCGCCATCTCTCCAGCCTCCAGAAGTCTAAGGCAGCAAAATCAGATGAGGGCCCTTTAAATGTCCAGTTAGCTCCTGTGTGTGTGTGTGTGTGCTTGTGGGCAGAGTTAATCACACTACAGGTCTTGTCAGCCTACATAAGGCTTTGGCTTTAGCTCCCTGCTGAGATCTTGCTGTAGTTGTCTGAGCAGGAGAGAGCTTCAGCCAACAGGGCTCTCTTGGAACTGTCCTGGGTCCTGTTTTCATCTGTCCCCTACTTCCACCTTGACTTCATTTGCCATGTCTTGACTTTACCTACCTTTACTGGACTTTATTTACTTGATCTAACCTTGCCTGCTGTGACCTGAGTTTGCTTACCTTGACGGAACTTTACCTGCCTTGATTTGACTCCTTCAGAGACATTACCAGCTTCCCATGTGAACCTTAAATACCCATAGAACAGAAGATTGTCCCAAATGTAGTTTTTTAAACACTGCTGAGTGAGAATCATCATTATTTTATACCTGAGATGTGCAGTATGGCACACTTCCTGGTTAAAAAGAGAGAGAGAAAATAAGATACCCTCACCCACTAGTTGTGATTCCATTTCTCTGGGCTTATTTCATAGGGGTATCCCAGACACGGGCTATGGGTTATGGACATATTGTGGGTTATGGGCTTTTAGGCTCAATGCTTAAATTATGGGGGAAAGATTCGGAAGCCTTAGTGAAGTTCAAATGCCCAAATAGTAGCTAGGTGGTTGCCTCCGAGGCCTACCTAGTAATTCAAGCACTCGGTCCCTGGCACCCTAAGCTGCAAACATTGGGAATGATTTTTGTGCAAGCCATGATCAAATTAATGAGAATGTGCGCATCAGCTCTTACTCAGCTCCCATTTATTTCAGTGGATCTTATGTTGGAGAGGTTTCTGGTGGATTGACTTTTCTCATTATGTGCATGCCTCATCTCTGTTATTATAGAAACTTAAAAGTCAAGAATTGTATATATAAAAATTATAACCAAAAAATATAGTAAAATAGATTAAATTTTATAATGTAATGTAAACAATTTCCAGAATTTTTTTTTAAAATTATTATAAATATAAAACATGTATAAGACAGAAACAATTAGACCTGTACAATATAACGTCTTTAGGGCTGAAGATGATGATAATGTCCTTTCAGAGGCCCTCTCTCTCTAGATGGAGTATTATTAGTACCAAAGTTTTTTTGCTTGATACTTCCAAAGAAATGTCCTCACAGCCTGTAAGCTTTCTTTACTCTTGTATAGAAGCCAAACGCGTTTCGGCCCAAAGGCCTTCTTCAGTGGCCCTGTAGTTTTCACTTAAGTCAATATACAAGCTAATGCTCTGTATCTCTCCAATTCAAGGTTGGTTTCATCTACCAAGCTCCTGAGGCAGTGAGGACATTTCTTTGGAAGTATCAAACAAAAAAACTTTGGTACTAATAATACTCCATCTAGAGAGAGAGGGCCTCTGAAAGGACATTATCATCATCTTCAGCCCTAAAGACGTTATATTGTACAGGTCTAATTGTTTCTGTCTTATACATGTTTTATATTTATAATAATTTTTTAAAAAATTTCTGGAAATTGTTTACATTACATTATAAAATTTAATCTATTTTACTATATTTTATGGTTATAATTTTTATATATACAATTCTTGACTTTTAAGTTTCTATGCTTTGTTTCTGTCAGGATTTTAAACATAGTCCCTTGTTGTATGTTCATCTCTGTTATTAGCATGGGCCCAGATCCAAAGCTTGCTAGGGAAAAGCAGCTTTGGAAAGGGGCAATTTGGGGCAGAGAAATGGCAAAGGAGGGAATGCTGTACTCTTTCACCACCAAAACCACCACCACCACCACTTTTCCTCTTCTGCAGGGCTGCAAAGAGGACCTTGCTCCGTAGGAAAATAATGGGAAGTAGGTACCTATAGGAACAGTTTGCAGCTGTACTGGCAAAGTAAAAAGAAGGCAGCCTAAGAGTTGCCTGTGATGGAGGCCCAGTCTTTCCTTTGGCAGAAGCCTACACAAACCACAATCCGTTTGAAATGAGCATTTGGCTTCAAGACTAAAACTAGTGGAGTTTCTATTTTGGTTCCACCCGCCGCCCTAATTTCCTCTCAAGAGGAATATAGCCCAGAGTTTAGAAAATACAAAAAGAAACTTGGAGTAAAAGCTGTTCAATTGTGCAGGAATGTTCCGGGTCCCTGAAGAACAGAACAGAGGGAGACGAGTGACTGGAGGGGTGGGAAACAAGCGGCAAAGATAACAAAGCGCGGCTAGGGCTAAGATACCAAAGAAAGCTGAGGGAATTTATTTCAAGATGGTGTGTACCAGAAAGAAAATTATTAGAGCAGCAGGGATGGAATGGGAATTCTAAAAAAAAAAAAAAAAACCACACAAAAAACACAAAAACTAGATTCCAATCACGCCTCGAAAGTTAGGATCTGATCATGCAAAGTTTACTCATGGGAGAGCAACTCCTCAGTGATGCAAGAAATCACATGAATGCCCTGCTTTAGTAAGAAAGCTCTGCAAGCAGGGACCCATGTTACTGCAAGAAATTTTAAATGCATTGCAAATTACTTTAATTGCACAGTTTAAGTCACATTGCCTTTAAAAAAAATCTTGATTGTGAAAATGCTCTTTTAAAAAAAAATCTGAACATGTTTTTAAGAGAGTGCACTGTCTTCTTCAAGAACAACCTCAATGAAACTGTTTGTGCGCCTAGAATTGTGTACAGCCGTGGCTCTTGGTGGTGCAAATTTATCTTTGTGTTCATAGGTCCTTCAAATAGAATTAAAGACTGTGCTTTGTTTGCCATTGTTGCTTTTTTTTCCAGAAGGAGCATAAAAATGATGAGCCAGCCTTTAGCGATTTATTCCATTTGCACTGAACTTTGCTTTTTCTACAGAGTTTAGAGTGCATAATTAAAATCATATCACTGATTTGTGTCCAGCTGGATCATGTGGTTCTTACTCATGTGAATAATTTCCACACAGATAAATAATCTTGCTGAGGTCCATTGGACTTCACATAAGCAAGGCCAGAATGGGAAGTTAGTATTTACCAGATCAATCTTATAAATAGCAGCATAAAAGCAAGCAATGTAATTCATGCCTCACTATATATATAATATATTGCTTTGAACCAAGTCTCTTCTTGTGTTACATTTGTATTCATATATGTCAAAAATGCAATGTTAGTTCTTTTTAAAATAAATTGGAAGCACTAGTCTATAGTGTATGGTTATTTTATTAACTGATAAATCAGCCAGCTCTCAAGGGCATGGAAGAAATAGATTTATTTAATTTACAAATAAACGGTATCAATTCAGCATTTCCCTCCCTTGTTGTAAATATGGCATGCATTGTACTAACAACTGCTGATGCCTACAGATTGTTAATTTTTTTGCCAGAGCAAAAACAATGCTTATTAACCGTTCCCAAACAACAACATCTGTAGGCATATACTTAACTGCAAAGGCCTTGAAGTCAATCAAGTGCTGATTCCACACTAAACCATAATAAGGAATGCTATTTTTAGTTCTTTAAGGGCCAAAATCATATCTAAAGACAGTTTAGCCTTGATGATGTCCGACCTCCGATAGGACAGGAAAGAGGAGGAGGAGGAGGAGGAGGAGGAGGAGGAGGAGAGGAAGAGGAAGAAGAAGAAGGGCCAAAGTACATGTTGCATGCAGTCATGATAGCCTTCATCTTCTTTACTATGTTGGGTGTGTGTGTGTGATTTTTAGTGAACAAAGATGTCTGAAAATGAGTCTGAAAGCCTGCAGAAGAGGAAAAGTGGGGACTGGTGAGAGAGTTTACCATCCCATCTTCCACTATTTCTCTGCTCCAAATTGCCCCTCCCCAAGGCTGCTTTCCCTTGAAAAATCTGTTGCCAGGGCTTAAATTCACATGTTTTCATGTAACGTGTGGGTACTGTGTGGTACTGTACCTTAGGTACTGTAGTTTTCCAGATATAATGCTCAGTCCACACAGAGATGGTTTGTACTTTCAGAACGAGAGCACACACATGTACTGTAAGCACTTTCATCATTGGCTTACTGGGTTTTTCTCATCCGCATTAAAGGGGGAAAGGTCGCTGCGTCCCACAGTTACAAATGTGATAGGGGCAGGAGAATTCCTTGCCAGGAAATCTGTGGACAGTCCTCCAAAGGAAAGAAACTCCCATCTGCTAGGAAAAAAAATACAGTATCTCCTCAGTGGGCTCTGACCGTAGGGCTACAAGTGCAAGAGCTGCCCCCACCCTTTGCAAGCCTATAGCTACAAGCTTGTAGAGGGAGAGGTGCTGGAGTTTCATGAGTAGTTGTTTCCCCGCCCGCACCCCCTGCAGATGAAAATCTCAATAGTGTCCAGTCTTCTGGAAGGAAGAATAGTTCAAGTGCTGCCTCCATACCTCCATGGGACCGTCCGTGGCTGTGGTTGTGGATAGAGGCTCTGTGCTTCCCACTAGAGCCCGAAGCTGGCATACAAACATTTTGCTGTACTTGTTTCATTTATGTCCTGCTTTTCTTCTGTGGAACCCAAGGTGCCATGCATAGGATTCCCAGTGGTTTCCTTTCCTACTTGGCTTCAACAAGATGACTTCATCATCTGCCTGCAGACAGTGCCCTGGGACCTGATAGGGCTGTTCATACAACTCACCCTCATGTGTTCACCAAACATGTGGGGGGTGGGACCACACCTGCTAGACTCCCCCCAAGCCTGATGAGCCTGCTGGCCACAGCTGTGCATGCAGCATTGATGAGGAAAGGTCCTATGCACACACAATTAGGATCCCTGGGCCAGAGTTCCCGATTGTGAAGAAAACTTATAGCCATGTACAGCTGCATGTGCATAGGGCTGTTTCTCATTAACACCATATGGGCAGCCAGTGGGCATGGCCAGTGGGCACTTCAGCAGCACTTGGGGGGCATGGCAAGTGGGCACTTCAGCACTTGGGGGGCATGGCCAGTGGGCACAGTCCCTCTCCTGCCATGCCTTGAGTTGTACGTGTGGGAGGGAATATCTGCACACTTCTTATGTCGCTTTGAAAAATAGACAGAGGTTTTTTAAAAGATACTTGCTTTATTTAACCTCCTGTTCCTCTGGTTTAGTACACCAGCATCAGATGAATAATATGAGATGCTCTGGAGCACTTTCTCTCCCGCACATGTTCTGTACACTGGTACCTCAACAGATTGAGCTCAGCAACTGAACACACATTTCACGGTGCAAATTAAACCCAGCCTGGGCACCTCAGCCCTGACCAGCTCTGCCTCTCTTGCCAAGTACCGCCATGCCCTCGGGGCTGGCACATTTTGTGCCACTGACTGTTGAAAGAGAGCTGTCATGCTCCCACTGGAGGAATCCTCCACAGAGGAAGAAGTAGCGCTCCTAGAGACCAAGAGCACACCAGATCAGGGCCTGTCACCAGGCCACGAGGAGCCTGGCCCTCGGGGGAGATGGCTGCAGGCCCACCCCTGTCAGGGGGAGGGGACTCTGCCTCTGAGGCAGAGGCTGAGCATCCCCCTGGCCTCCAGGAGCGGTGTTGCCTGAGTGGCAAGCCAGTAGGGCTCCCATGAGAAGGAGTGCTCACTTGCAAAGAAGGGCTCCTCAGGAGAAAGTGACTCCTCTGGCGATAAAACGCCTTCAGTGCATGCCCAGCCAGTGCTGGAAACAACGCTGCTCTTTCAGCTCCAGTGCCTTGTACCTTGCTTCCCGGACCTTGCCTGTGATTGATGCTTCACGCTCCTGACCCATGGACTCCTGCTCGACTCTGCTTCTGGACCATGTAATGTATCTGACTGCCTGAGTTTTGACCTTTGCCTGCTATCTTGACCACTCCCGCCTTAGCCTGATCCCCACTGGACTGAAACTTTTGAGCTTGAACATTTGTCTGTTTTGTTACCTTGCTTTTTGGACAGCCCCTTCACCACGGAGGTCTGACTCTGCTTCTGGACCATGCAATGTATCTGACTGCCTAACTGTGTTTTGACCTTTGCCTGCTATCTTGACCACTCCTGCCTTAGCTTGATCCCCACTGGACTGGAACCTTCGTGCTTGAACATTATTTTGCCAGTTTTGTTCTGGACAGCCCCTTCACTCAGAGTCTGCTTTGGCCAAAGCAAGACAAGAACCAGATTTCCCCTTTACCCCTTTGGATTGTGTAGAGCAGGGGTCCTCAAACTTTTTAAACAGGGGGCCAGTTCATTGTCCCTCAGACTGTTGGGGGGGCGACTCACGAGTCGAGTCATGGAGTACGAGTCCCCATCCCTGCATATTAGTAACCTAGTGGAACAACGAAAATCAGTGGGATAAAGCTATCCTGGATATAAACTATGGAAAGAACAGGGGAGAGTATGTTGGGAGTAGTGTTGCTCTACCTGTCAAGGAGGACAGAGTTCAATAAACTAGAAAATGTAAGAGGAATATACTCCTTTCTGTGGATGGAAATACTGTGCGAACACTTAGAGCAAAGTCAAAGTTAAGTACATTTAAGTCCTGTTGATTTTAATGGAAGAGAGAGAGAGAGAGGCATGTACTTAATGTCCAGGTTGTAATGAATACAGCTTAAATGTGCTTAGGTTTGTTCAGTGTAAGTGTTTGCAGAAAAGATATCAATCATGTTTTCATTGTATGAATAATCAGTGCTCTGCCTGTACTAGAGAGGATGGCCCAGTACAAAACAGTATCATAGAAAGCCCTATTCTATTATCCTTGCTCTAAGAGGCAACTCATATATTTTTGACATCCATTAAAACTGTGTGCTTGTAGGGATGTTGGAGAACTTCATTCGCTCTGCAAATCAGACTACAGATATCCTTCAGAAGGCACAATTCCCCGAATTATGCAATAGTTTTTGGTTCAAAAAATATGTACAAAAACACGTATTTCAGGGGGAAATGCATAGAATGGACTTCGCTCGGCCCCACCTTCTGGGGTTGGGGAGAACTTTGCGTGTGGGGGAGGGAGGTGGAGTCAGAGACACACCTGGCCACGCCGGCTGAGCCAATGGGCTGCAGCAGGGCGGGGAGATGGGGGACTCTCTTAAGGCCCTGTTTTCCCGCCCTTGGCCTCTTTTGTCATTTTGTCATTTTGGCTCCCTCCCGTCCAGGGCCGGCCGGTGCTACCATTAGGCCAACTAGGCAGCTGCCTAGGGCGCAGGGCTAAAGAGGGTGCCAGAAGCGCCTTGAAAAAAAAATACAGCGCTCTCAAGTGGGAAGGGGGCGCGCTAAATATCTGATCTTGCCTAGGGCACCAAACTGCCTTGCACCGGTCCTGCTCCCGTCCCACCCTGTTAGCAGTGTGGGCTCCTCTGGTCGCCCATTTGGGGGCCGAGTAGGAAATTTGGTCCATTGTCTCAATTGGCCGGGGCAATGGGTGTATTTCGCCTACTCTACACTGTGAGTCAGGGTGGAGGACAAAGACTTTTGACTGAGGCATTTTTGATTCACTCAATTGGATCGTAGCTAAATTGGTTGCATTTTGCGGGAAGTGCGGAATTAGGCAGCAGGGCTTAGGGTTATGGTGATCATCCAGTGGCATCTTTCAAGGTGACTGCTGGTTACCCGAGGCTTCCCTCGCTAATGTCTTGAGGCTTGGCAGGAGGGAGATTGGGCCGCCTTTGGGGTACTACCTTTTCTCACCTGCATTGGCTGTCTCGTGGCGCCAATGGGAGAGGCGACACTGGTAAGGCCCTCCAGCTCCACATGGAGTGCAACTGGACAGTGGCGGGCCATCCCGCCTCCGATTTGGTTAGGATGGCTTCGCTCAAATCTTGGTTTTCCCGGCCAGTGGCCGAGGGTAGATTAGTACCGCACTTCGCCCTTCACAGATCTTCAATTCAATAAATGTGGCCCTGATCTAAAACCATATATACTACCAATACATGCGCAAAAGGCATTTTCAGGGGGAAATGCATACAGTTTAAATGTGAATTGTCATGCAGGTTTAGGAAAAAATCACAGAAAACAGACTAAATAGGTATTTCATTCCAGTGAATAAAGTCCATTTCAATACCCGCTGAATTGCACTGGTGCTGGTGTTTGTGTTTATCTTGCTAATATACATTTGGCTTCATTTGCTAATTCATAATTAACCCATTTATGTTAATGAAAGCAACCATACTAACAACGGGGGATAAACGATAAATCCTCATACCTCAGAGTGTAAACCAACCTCTAATTGAAGATTATTTCATAAATGACAATTTCAGGAATACGATTGCGTAGAGATTTAGTGGATATATCCAGAATAGCAATGTAGCATAAGGGAGTGGTGCCACGTGCAATTTGGCATTACAGTGTGACATAATGCTGCATTCATTCTCTGCTAAGAACGCATCCTGTTCTCCAGAAGGAAGGGTGTGTGATTTAACAAACCCTTCACTTCGAGCCTCTTTGCAAGGTACGATCAGCTCTAAAATGGGAAGTGCTTTCTCCTTTTAAGGTGCCTTCCGTTTTAACACTTCATCTATAATGGGATCTTGTATTCAATGGGATCTTGTATTCATCTATAATGGGATCTTGTGGGAATATAGGCTGCAGTCCCCACAGTGACAGCAACCTATCACAAATCTCCCCACAAGGGGAAACACACACGCACAATGATGTCCAACTCCCAGATCTCAGTGGGGCATGGTTCTTGATTAGTGGGAGAAGTCCTGGTGGCTTTATTTCCCAGACAAGCCCCTGCACTGAGGGAAAGAGACCACCCCTGACGACCCTGAGACATTCTTGAATGTCATTTTGGTGCCAGGGAATGGCCTTTAAAAAAAAAAAAAAAAACCTTTGCCAGGGCTTTTAAGCTTTATACTATGCTGTGGTTGTAGCACAATTGTTTCGGTGTGTGGATTTGTCATTTTCTTAACTCTCAGTTTTAATTGATCAGTGCTGCAGTGTTTAAATCTCTAGAAGTGCTGCCTGTCAGTTTAGGCAATCAAGACGAAGGGCCTGGCTTGAAATAATGATGGTTCCTAAGCTGCTTTTCAAGGTGTGTTACCAAAGAAATGTAAAAAGAGTGCAGCCCATTTGTATTATTATAACATGCAGCAGCACTCTGAATTGAGATCCTTATTAGACCTTTCCGGGCATTCTGCTTTAGGGGACAAGGAACACACACAAGGATGGAGAGTGAGGGTGAGCATGCTAGCTCCGCCCCCTCCATTGCCATCCTCCTCATCCTCCATGTATTGAGGGGGAACCTTTGCAGAGGGGAACCTTTTGTATTGGTATAGGTTCCCTGCGTGATGCAGGACCTTGATTTTTCCAGGGTTCTGAATCATGAGGGGAGCCTGCACAGCTAGAAAAGTCTCCCTTCTGCAAAACTTCACCTTCAACACGGCAGGGACAGCTACGGGATGGAGCTAACATGCTCATCCTTCCTCAAGTGTATATTGTATCCTAAAGCAGATCGCCTGAGTAAGGCTATTATACCCGAAATACAAGTGGTGGCTTTTGTTTGTTACATACATTCTCCTGTACTTTTGTATTGACTGAGAGTCACCACAGATAGTTTGTACAGAACTTAATGCAGACTTTGTGGCTAGCTTTCTATGTATTATAAAATCAAATGCAGATTTAATCTGGAGTGTCACAATGTCACATGTGCGGTCTAAATCAAGTTTTAGTTTCCAACTCTTCAGAAGAATAACTAGTGTATTAATCCACAGCACACACTTTCACAGTTCTATCAGTTTATTTAAAAAAAAAAAAAATACCCCAAAAAACCTTTTCTAAGGAATGAAAGAAGGGCAAAGGTTCCTGTCAAGTGATTATTGGCATATTATTATTTTTTACAATGCAAAATGATTCCAATTAAGAAGTCATCATATTATCATTAAGCAAGCTAATGTGGGGTTATAGTACCCCCTGAAATAACAGGAATTTTTTTTAAAATCTACATTTCTGTATATACCTCTCACAGTTTGAATTAAATGCTAATTTATGCTAGTGGTTCTGATTTTCCTTCTGGTGTAATCGTACACAGTAATGCATACAATCTATTACCTATACATATTACTTGCCAAAACCGGTACAAAATTATATTTATAAAAGTTAGTGTGAACAATTTTTTTCTTTTAAAAAATTCAGTTTGAAATTACTGCAAGCTGCAAAGATGCAAAACGTCCCTAGATTGGTATTTGTGGCACCCCTGTTATTGAAGTTGGAAAAAATCAAAGTTGTCATCAGCGTCCCTCAGCCTGTCACGTCTACTTTCCCATGGAAATTACATTTCTATTTTCCTTTGGCACTTAAGAAAATATCCCAAAATGTTCAATGCCTCCATTTAATGAATGCAATATTTTAAATGGAATATATTGAAAATGTAAAGGAACTCTGCTTGCTTTTTCCAATATGATTAATATTTTATTTTTTAAGAAAAGCAAATTAAAGAAAAATCCCCAACCTAAGGTCAACAGTGCCTGTTTAAAGGAACTATCGTATTCTCTTCTCTTCAATGCTCTGTCTTTTTCAGAATATTAATGGGGGAAAGAGTGACAAGAATGACTTAGACGTACATGTCAGGAGAAAGGGTCAGCTCTTGGCAGTAGGTTGTTAATTCACATCCATTAATGAAATTTATCCTCCTTACTGCTCCTTCTCGCTCTCTCTTTCCCTCTCCCTCTCTCTCTTTAAATAAAAAGGTCCTTTTTTGAGAGAACATCATGGACTTTTCACAGAAGCTGAGGAGGGCCACAGGGGCAGGCCAAGGTAAGAGACTGACAATCTTCAGGTGATTAAGGAGACTCAAAGGCTAGGTAGACCTACAAAATGAATAACTATGGACCCAGAACCATGCCATAAGGCTCAATGGCTTGTGATTTGCAAGTTGATAAGACAAGAAGATTAATAATGCTGCATGATAATGGCTGCTCCCTCTCAGCTGGGGAGATGGTAATGATCTGATATTGCTGTAGGAGCAGTTCAGTGTGCTGCAGAGAGGAGGGTGCAGATTCTCTCATCCCAATTGGCCCCCAGGATATAGAGATTTTGAAAAATGGGAATGCAGTTACAATTTTAATTAGATATAAAGTTTTTAATAATTTTGCTGAAATGAGGACTTCAAAGAACATATTTTGCAGCATTCAGGCCCATAACTCCTGAGTGACAGTTTTGGTTAATTTGCAAGTTTTCAGATCAAACTTTGCCCCTGGCTCCATGCTGAGGGTAAAGTAAAATGTCAATTTCTTTCCTCAGTGATCTCGAGCATCTTATTTAGGCAGGTGTGCTGAATTCTCTTATTCTGTAGATGTTAGCGGAACAAAACTACTCATTAAAATATATGCTTCCGTGTGTGTTTTTTTTTTTTATTAAAGGAAAGAAAGAAAAAGAAAAAAAATTAGCCACATAAATAAAATCAGGAGTAATAAAGGGAATCAATCAGCAAGAAAAATGTACGGCAATATACAACATAAAAATTTAAAGAAGAATCAGGGTAATATTGTATATGAAAGGTGATTAAATTTTAGCATATGATTATACTGTCATTGCATATTGTTATCAAAGAATGTTTAATTTATAGCCTTTTCACAAAATTAGAGGTAGTTGTGCAAAAGGGTAATCCCCCCCCCCGTTCTAGACCGGATTTCTTCCCATATATTGCAGATTTGCGTTTCAGATTAGTAGTCCCGAATTAATTACATTTGATATCTGAAGTACATTAGTTTTTTGGCAGTCTATAAGCCCTAATAATAGAGAAGGATGTTGTCAGTCAATTTGAGCGCCGTGATTCAGCTCCTGCTTTCTCGTTTTTACTTTCCAAGTCTTCCAGGAGTTGTGGGGAGAAAACAGGCTGCCAGGCAGCAGTTTAACAAGCATCCTCTCGTGCGAAGCACATTAACACAAAACAGAAAGGAAAAAAGGCAATATAATGTCAAAGCAAACACCGCAAATTGGTAGAAATAAGTTGCTTGTCATGTCTTATATACGAAAACACTTCCTTGCTGGAGACACCACCTTGATGAGCAGCTTGATGAGACTTGTTTTCTCTTTCTCTTTTTCTCCTTTGCATCCCATGGGTGTATGTAATATTACTTTGTTTTCAGCACAGACTGCTGAAGAAGTCCCGCTCCATCACCAAGTCCCGTCCCCCCCATCCCAGCAAAAGGGCCAGCTCTGCAAATTGTATTCAAGGTCACTGTCATGGGATTTTCTTGTGTCTACTCGATGACAACGTTGAAACCCTGGAACAATAGAACTTGACTGTTCAGACTTATCAGAGCATTTACAGGTAGACGTTTGTAGGTTTGGATCATTTGAACTAGTGGTGTTAAAAGCAACCTGAAATTAATCTGGACAGCTAGCTTCATCTGTGATTTATGCCAGGTCTATGCCTAGTGTCAGAATCACTCCAAAAGAATATTTAAGTAGTCCTCAAGTAAAAAGCATACACAGAGGAGGGGAAAATGCCCCCCCTCCAATGAATCCCTGTTGTCATCTATGTAGGATCAATATAGCACATTGTTATTCAGCATTTCCCCCCACTTTTGTGAAAAACTTCTTGGCACACTGGTGCAGCTCAGCAAACTCCTTCACAATGAGGTTCTTCCAATGCTAAACGTCACCTACTAGTATGGGGTGAGTTCGACGCCCTTCCTGGCATGACTAACTACAAAGTAAAGTATATGCCAAGGCCTAGAATCCACTCAGAGATGTTTCACATATGACACTTCTTCCTATGCAGATTTTTTTTTTTTCTGGGTAGGAAAAAGAAGTATTAAAAACATGTAGACTGAGTGTATGAAGAATGCATATTTTGACATGATTATATGTGTTTGGAAGCTGCTAGAGCTTCAACCACTTCCAAAGTGTGATCACATCAAAATAGTTACACAATTTCCCCCCATATTATGGTATTTTAATCCCCCCATGCACCCCGTGTTTTCCTACTCAGGAATAATGGCCACAAACCAATTGGGTTTAAGCTTGCTTAATTCTGTGTTGGATTGTGGTTTATAACTATGTAGGAAAATGTTGTGTTTGACACAGTCCTCCCCAGTACGTCAGCAGTGGCTGACTTAACACAACCAATAGTTAGTGGCATGAAATTAACTTTAGCTATTATTCCAGGATCATGCAAGCCTTGACAGTTGGGTCACCAGTCTTGAAACTATTGGTGTTATATGTAATGCACTATAGCAGTGTTCTCCAACCTTGGGTCCCCAGATGTTTTTGGCCTACAACTCCCAGTATGCCCCAGCTATGCTGGCTGGGGCATGCTGGGAGTTGTAGGCCAAAAACATCTCGGGACCCAAGGTTGGAGAACAGTGCACTATAGGGATTGAGAAGTTATCAATTTATTATTGATTTATTGATTTATTAATCCGATTTATATACCGCTTTCCACAAAGTGATCAAGGTGGTGAACCTACAATGTCATACCATCAAAACGACAATATAGTATAACAATAGAACTACACAATAATAAAAATGCTAATCAGCAGTAAAACTGCAGACTCCACTGTGTGTGCTACAGGCCATAGCTGGCCAGGTCACACTTTGGGGGAAGCCTGTGTGGATCTTGAGAAGACATCTAAATGTCAGAACTGTGTGTGGTGTGTGTGTGTGTGTGTGTCTATGGGGGATTTCCCCTGCCCACCACTTACAGGAGAACTGCTCCTTCACTGGGCAGTCCCACCTATGTGGTTTCTTATTTACAGCAAATGCTTATATTTCAGGGCCTAAGGAACTCTCTGCCACTATAACTCAGAGTTCCACAAGCTAATCCTTTCCCACTGCCATCAATTCTCTTAGAATACTTAAAAACCACCTAGTAGCTGGTATAAGAGGCTTAGGCGTGAGATGGGTACCAAGATGAACTTGGGGCTTGCGGATTCAGTGGGATTTACTCCCATGTAAGTGCGTATAGGATTGCAGCCTTAGGAAGGGGCTAACACTGGTTCTGGAACTAAGTTAAAAGTGAGTTTGGAATGGCAGTAAGCTAGATGAAATCCTAGTGTTGCAGCTTAATCAGCATCTTGCATGGTTGCCAATGTGCATAACTAGGCTGGAATCGTACACTTTTTGGAGGTATAAGAAAATATGGCTTCAATCTAGTGATAATGGTAAGTGCAGAGGAGATTTTTGTCCTGGTGGCTCTTTCTCTTCCATAGGTGGTCCTGGGGTTCAGCTGCTCATGCAGTCTGCTGGATCGCAAGGATTTTTTTGGTAATGGTTAATTGAGTTATTCATTCCCCTGCCTATTGAAATCTATTCATTTGGGCTTTGATTTTAACGTGCGTATCTTCTTTGCTCTCCCCCCCACACACACACCCTGCACAGCCTCCCCTATTTTAGTGCATTTCGGTTTAAAAGAGAGAAGAATAGAGGGATTACTATAAGTAATGTGAATTACCTCATCCAAAAGACAAAACAAAAAAGACACAGAGAGAGGTCCAAATGTTCATCATGAATGATTAAAACAGCACGTGGCCATGATGCTTTGAAACCCAACAATATTTTGCACAGTATGTACAGATGGTTTATTAGGTGAAATTCAGTAAGATGAGTGTTCTATAGTATTTTTCTGGTCTGTTTTTCCAGCTGGATAATCTATCACATTCAGACTTTCCCACTTCAACCAGCGCTTGTTATAATTTCTCATTTTGTGTCCAAGTGTTAAGATGATGGACAGCATTTGCTGATTCAAATATATCTGTGCTTTAAAGAGAAAAAAAAATGTTGGATATCAACTTGCCAAAGCCCAGCTCCTCACCCTCATTGATGCACTTTCCTTGCTGGTTTTGGCCTTTTACCCAGTTCTCCATGTGAATTACAGGATACTATTTTAAAGACAAATATAATTTATGAAATATTACAATACAGGATGAAAATGCCATTCATATAATCATCTGAACTAATGGCAAACTTAGTTCTCCAAATGTGGATCCTCATGTAGCCAAATGGCACCATCCATGCACAAGAGAGGGAGGGATTACCACGCTTGGGGAACCCCAAGATTTGCAGAAGTACAAAAAATATGGGGGGAATGAAAGGGGGATCCCCCCAAACATCCAATGAGGACTGAACATGCTCAGTGACCATGGATGTCAGACTGACTGTTGGAGAGGGTGGGGTGGAAAACTGGGGGTGGAAAAATGGAATGGAGTACCCTGGAAGAGAGCATGGCTGGCTGGCTAGAACCCTGAACAAGAGCACTTCACACTCCAACACTTTGTTGCTGGTCTCACTTGTTAAAATATTTCTGAACAGTTATCATGAAGCCATGTTTGGTGTGATAGTCCTACCAGCCCCTTTTATCGTTTGGAGGATATTAAGATGGGAATCCTGAAATACTTCTTGGAAGGGAAAGGAATGAGGTGCTGGAGAACAGTGGGGCACGGGTGATGGGAGAGGTGGCTTGCTTGTTTTCTGGTTGCAAGAGGAGAAGATCAGCAATTGAAGCAGAAGGGTGGGAAGGCAAATATGTGGCCATCATGCTATCTTGGGTAATAGAAAAGATGTCACTAGAAGCTGGGTTGCATAAATGTAAAGATGTCAAAAAATCCACAACAGATTCAAATGAGTTTGGATTTCTATGAATCCGACCTGAGGATCCCACAGTGGTCTGGCTCTTTCCAAGTCACACAAATTCTGTGGACTTGCAGACTGTGTTTTTGGAGGAATATATGCAAATTCACACTTCCTCTGAAGTGCATTAGTGCAAGAGCACACTTGTGGTAATGCACATTCATGCTAATATGCACTTGCACAAGTGGAACAAATTCTCGTACATCCCTTCCGTCAATGAGCAGACGACAGAATGAAAGATGCCACACAT
Source organism: Shinisaurus crocodilurus (assembly GCA_021292165.1). NCBI lineage: Eukaryota > Metazoa > Chordata > Lepidosauria > Squamata > Shinisauridae > Shinisaurus > Shinisaurus crocodilurus. Next base: position 218,612,349 of record CM037879.1, on the reverse strand, counting down.
CCCTAATTTACTGGAAATTGACCTTTACTTATAGAGAAAGCAGCGTGGAGGGAAGCCAGAGCTTAGGGTTGTTGCAGCCATTCTCATTTTGTGGGGCATCCCATGATTGTATATATTTTAAAAAGTGATTCCAACTTCTTCCATTGGGTGAAGGAAAATATAGCTTGACATCACATTTCAGTCCTTTCTGCCTTCTCAACACCTTTAATGCAAGCAGAAGTTGCCCAAATGTGGGATATGCCTGTGATACCTGAGATCTAACCAAAAGTAAGGATACAGCTGAAGAGAAAGTGTGAACAGGGTTACACATGGGGCAAAGTGAAGAGGCTAGAGCAATGCAGGATCAGTTATTTGAATATTTGGTGCCTTAAGCTATCCCTCACCTCTGCCTTCCAAGGTCTACAAGCAAAAGGGAAAGTTTTGTTTGTGTCATGTGCATTAAATGGACTGCATATCCCAGCATGCACTGGTTTTTCAATCATACTAAAAACTGTTCTGGTGATAGTCAATGAACGGAGCATGGGTGGGTCTTTGGCAAGCAGCAAAAGAAGAAGGGCGGGTAGTGTTTGTGCAGCGAGCAGTATATCAGTTCCAGTCACCACATGGAGCATGCATAAATGTTGCATAAATGTTGGCTTGCTGGCATTTCTCCCCATCACTGCTGGTCATTGTTGAAACTGGACCTCTCCCTTCACTGACAGCTATCTCAATCACATACATTACAGCTTTGCACATTACAGTTGCCATTTGGAGCACCTGCCAGGGCTGGTGCAAGGCAGTTTGGTGCCCTAGGCAAGATCAGATATTTAGCGCCCCCCTCTTCCCACTTGAGCCCTCCCTCCCTCCAGCCCTATGCTCCTGGTGCCCCCTTTAGCCCGGCGCCCTAGGCGGCCGCCTAGTTGGCCTAATGGTAGCACCGGCCCTGGCACCTGCCATATGGAGGCTGGGTCAAAAAGCTTTCCTGTGATGGTCCTAACATATAGATGACCCCCAGGTGTCACTCAGAGGAGTGAAAGTCAAATTTAAAGGGCCAGAGATACAGAACATCCTGATCCAAAGTAATGTATAATTTGAGAAAGGAGGTGAGGGGTGGATGACGGGATGAGGGAAAGGATGGTGTCCCTTTCCACCATAGGTAAATTATACTCTTGAATTGACACTGACTGCTGAACTGGCCACAGAAGAGTGAGACAAGTATGTTATTGTCAAGGAAACAGATTTTGACTGCAAATCCAAGTTTAAGGTGACATTCCTCTGTACACTTTCTAGAAGTGAGTCCCATTGAACTCAGTGGAACATATTTTTTAATTAACATGCTTAGGATTGCACTGCACATACTGCTTTTAGAAATGCTCAAGGTTTTTTTGTTTTGTTTTTCTTTCTACCATCATCCAACAAAGCTGTAAACAAGGGCACACTCAGGGCTTCCTTTGACACTGTTGTGGCGGTGGTTTTGGCAGCCAGTGAGGCAACCTGCGTTAGAAACTGAGAGTGGCTTGAATTTTTACAATGTTGGAGCTAATGTGGCACACGCTGTAGTGCAAATCCCGAGTTCACACACAGTTCTCACTTGCATGCATAGGCTACTCCTGACTCTCTGACCACAGACAAGGAATTCGGTGCCCAATTTTATTGCTTCTAAAGAAGAGCTAGGCTACAACCCCATACATACTTACATGGGAGTAAATCCCATTGAAATGAGAGGGCCTAAGTTTTGGGTTTAGGGTTGCACTATTAGTATCAGTTCTGCTATTATGTCGAGAATGTTTATTTTTGGCTAACTATGGTAAATTAGGGATGTGTGAGGAGTCTGATAGGAGGTGAAAATCCAACAGATCTTCTCGACTCAGCCCCATGGATTCTGTTCGGTCAACCCTGCGGTGGCACCATCTCGATCTGATGTGACTCGACCCAGCATGCGGATTTCTGTTCTTAAAAACGGGCCGTCATTTGCATAATTTTTTTTTTAAAAAAAGCTGGGGAAATGTGCACAAAATTCGGGCCTCTACTCCACAATGTGTGCAAATCAGGATTGACACAAATTGCTCTAGAGATACACAGTTCTTGGCTCCAAATTTGTGAAAATATTTAGAGCAATTTTGCAGAAGTTAACCCCCCAACTCAGCCCACTTTTCGCTGTTGGGTCGGAAATGTGTCAAATTCCATCGAGTTCAAACAGAATGAGTTTCCCAGTGTTGCACATCCCTAGTGGTGGAACATCAAATACTTGTCCGCCTGATTTGGTAAAAAAAAAGATGGAATAATGAGTGCTTATCTGTGTGGATGACAGAAAGTGGGTATGATCCAGCTAAAGGTCTAAGTCACATTGTTCCAGCAGCTTTTGAATTATTCTCACTGATTTCGGTGGCTTGTATTTCTCCCACTGAAATCAGCAGGGCCTAACTGTGCTGAACATTGGCTGGATCAAGCACCTTATCTTTAGCAGTATAGTCTGCTTGTTTTTAATGAAGATTGCATTTGCTTGGGCCATTGCATATCATCTCACCGCCCATATGGAAAATGCAGCCTGGCAGAAATAAACGAGCATAAGAGATGGGGATTGAGAAATGCACAGAATCATACACGAGCATATGGTGTGGAAGAGGCCCTGCTGGATTGGGGGAATAGAAAAAGAGCAAATTAATTCTTTTAATATATTTTAAAAGGCTTTGATGTTATTGTGCATGGAAAGAGGGCCTGTTTCCCCCATGGGCTTCAGATAGTTGCCTGCCACAGGGGTGGAGTGGGTGATAAGTTCTAAAAACCTAGTTAAAACCTTTTTTTCCTCCTCCTCCTTCTTCTTAAGATATTTCTTGGCTTCATAAACATTTCTAGCTTCTTCTGTTATGCATGTTTTTCCTCAGTGCCTATAGATAAGAGCAAATTGAATAGCAGTGATTGTGCAAAGCTCTCTGTTTTATGTTGCAAAGGAAGTTTTCAGTGCATCTTTGAAAATTCCCTTCGGTGACAATACGCAGTCAGCATATATCCTTTTGAAAAAGAGAGAGAGAGAGAGAGATGAAGGTATTAGCCAATCTGATCTATCTAAACATACCATCAGAACTGAGAAAATAATTTGTCATAAATAATGTATTTTTAAGTCATCACATTTTATTTCTTCCTAGATTTCCCCCCAATACATTTAAACAAAGTAAAAAGTATTCAGCGAGTGAATAGGTTCCTTGCTGTAGGTTGTCAAAACTTTTAAACACTAGTAACCTCTCTTTCTTCCTTTGGAAATGAGCATTATTTTTATGTTTCTAATTTTTTATGAGAGCTACCACCAACTTCTTGAAAAACTAAAACCTCCTTGCAAAGTCGTAATCAATAAACTCACATTGGGAACTTTGATTTACACACGTACATGTAAGAAACCAATTTGTCTTAATTTCACAGAGATTTTTGGAAAAGCTGAAATCTTCTTCCAGATTCATATACACCCACCATGAAAACATACCAAGCATGATGTGCAAGAATTTAAGTATATACGTACATTGTCGGCCAGACCTTTCCAAGGACTTTGTCCACATTATCAGGCCGACACAACTGAAACTGAAACCACACAACTTCTCAATGGTGCACTGGATTGTCATGACCCCTCTCCAGGAATCCTCCTCTGAGGACGAGTGTGACTCACCCCGGGCCCGGGACACTCCTCAGGAGCCGAGTTCAGACACTGCTGCTCCAGATGGGGCTGACCGGGCAGCTGAAGAGCTGGCAGGCCCCTCTGGCATGACCCGTGGGAGTTCCCCAGCCCAGGAGGAGTCAGAATCAGAGGTGGAGGTGGTGCAGGTCCCGAGTCCCAGACAGAGGAGGAGGATGAGACAGCAGGAACAGATGCAGGCCCCTCGACGCAGCGTCCGGCTGTAAACCAGGATGTCGGCCTTGTGAGGCTTTTATAATTAGTCTGCTGCTAAGGAGCTCCAGCTGCAGGATGGGCGTGCCCCGGCAGCAGGCAGTAGAAAAGCACTCACTCACTGAAGCCTGGGTATCGGGAAACAACATCTTCCTTGACTCTTGTTCTTGATCCCTGACCCTGCTCCTGAACCTTGCCTTGAAGCCCGGACTCTTGGACTCTACTTCGGACTCACCATGACGATGCCTCTGCTCGACCCTTAGACTTTGGTTTGACACTCTCAGCTTGATTCCTAGGACTGTAAGACCACGCTCTTTCTACTCTTCACTCTGCAGCAAACACAGCTCCCTTATCTCGTCCTAGCTGGACTTTTGGCAGCGCTCCCAGAAGCAAGGCCAGCTGCTGGCTGCCGGCCAGCCTTAAGCAGGATATGGATGCCTTTACTGGATCTGCAACCACACCAGCATCACATTCCGCACTGAATGCATGCATCTTTGCCCTCAAAGTCCCTTGCAAATTTGTCGCAGCAGGGCAGGCTTCCAGTGGTTCTCCTATTCCAACCACCAGGCCTGATTTTAATAGCCCTTGCGCCATCTGGAATAGCTCTGCTGGACAACTATCTGAGGATGGAATGATTGTGACAAAGTAAGCTTTCTTTGCTGTCATCACCGTCACATGGCAGGCATGATCATGTGCTCTCACTGGTGTTCGATTGAATTCATTCTGAGACTTACGCCACTTGTGCTCAAGCTGTCATCCTGCTTGCTTCATCAACCATCGCTCCTTCAAATACCAAGGGGGCAACCAGGCTCTGCCTCACAGGAGAGAGCACTTGGGAGTGATTGTGTTAATAGCACACTCTAATTTAGGGATGGATGACAATTTTGTTTGCTTCGAGATTTGATAAGAACATACCAAAGTTCTTCATAAATGGGATGGAAAGTACTTGAGTTTTTTATTTTATTTTTTAAAACCAACTTGAATGTGGGATTAAGCGAAACTGACAGATCTGTCCATCCATCCATTCTCTCCATCTCACTGCTAGGAGCATCTTCAATTGATGCTCCTAGCACTCTTGCATTGTTCAGTTTCCTGGCAAAATGTGACATGATGATGCATGAGCAGATTGCACAATAATAACCACTTTGAATTAACATTCTGGTGTTAACACTGTGGTGTTCACACACAGTGATCTCGTGCTGTTGCTCTATTGGTCTGTTTTGTCCCAGAATTTTTGTTCTTTTTTCCCTTAGTAAATGGATGTAGGAATCTAATGTCCAGATTTGTGAGATGAGTGAGAGCTAATATCAGAGAGCATAGGTTATATTCAATGGACATACCTTGGTTGTGACTTAATAGTCAACCTCTATTCTCTATCAAATCTATGCAACCCTTCTCAAACAGGCCTAAAGATGGCTCTTCATAAAATAGAAGTATGATGATCATGTCAGTCCTTCACACATCAGCAACCACCCCCCACCTTGCAAATTTAGCCAATGATGCTGTCTGGCATGGACAGAAACAACATTGTTAGCACTGCCCTATGTGTTCAGAGCTTCATACATTACAACGGGGTTTTAGTGGTTACAACACTGCGTCAGTAATGCATGAGACACAGGGATAAATTTACTGATAGATTTCAACAAGTGGCTGATATTCATAATACAGGCTACAAGTACCCCTCCCAGCATGATGATGATAATTTATTAAATTTATGTGTCAACAAAAAACCATTCTCAAAGCAACTTACACACTCAATACAGAAATCCATGATTCATATAATGGGGGGGGGGAATCAATATAAACCTTAATTGTGCTGATTATGGCTTATATTGATCCCCCCCCAGTTATATTAATCATGGATTTCTGTATTGTCTGTGTAAGCCGCTTTGAGACTGCTTTTTGTGGTGTGCAGCGATGCATAAAATTTAATTAATATCATAATCATAATCATCATCATAATCATCATCATCATCATCATCATCATCATCACAGTAATACAAATGATAATAAATACCTCAAAAACATATTTTATCTCTAGATATTTTATTATCCTATTGCTCATGTTGGGTGTGTGTCTCTGTGTCCATTCAGATTTTACAATCTTTTCCTATTGATATTTGTCTTCAGTAAACTTTATACCTTGTTATTTGAAATATTGTGGTCTCTCATTTTGGTACTCACCCCACATCTAATAACCAATCCACACTACCTAAATTAGGTACCTGAGACCTAGAGAGTTTTGAGGCTGGCTTGGTAGAGGCAGCCAGAGAAATTAAAGGTGTCCAGCTGCTGGCAGTGCTAAAAGCCACAGGAAGGGAAGAGCAGAAGGGAGTGGTGTGGGACACACTATTGCCCGTTTCCCTTCCACTCACGGAATCATCCATTTGCGAAAATTATACCAGTGTATATTTTGCCATGTATATGTGGTGTTTTCCATGTATATGTGGTGTTTTCATATACGACCAGTGTACATAGAAGGCCAGCACTAGAAAGTGGTGGTGAGGTCAAGCATTTGTAGGGACCTAAACACTGGCAAAGCCTACCATCTCAAAGTGCCCCCAGTTTGCAAAGAGCCCCCAAGAAAATCAGAGTCAATGAGAGAGAATTATTGTTTTGCAACTCGTCCCCTTCTGCACTAAGGAGGTCCACTATAGGTGCCTTTGCTGAAGGGTCCTCAAATCCTAGAGCCAGCATGGTGCACCCATTTCACCCCCCCTCACTCTGCATTCTCATGTCAGTGAAGTATTGACTGGGTTCACACAACATGACAACCCACACTCAAGGCTGTGTGTGGGTTATGTTGAACCCTGGGTTGTTGTTGAACTGTGGGTGATTGTGTTGTGTGAATCTAGCCACATTGACAAACCATAGTTTGTTAACCACAAACAACCTACAGTTCGCAACCCAACAACAAACCATGGGTTCTCTTCATGGGTTGTTCATAGTTAAAAAACCATGGTTTGTTAGGGCAGTTGGGTTCACAAAACAAACCCACATTTCAACAACAACCCACACACAACCCATACTCAATCTGTCATGTTGTGTGAACCCAGCCATTGTGTGTGGAACGGGTCTGAATCTAATTTTAAATTTGGCACTCTGGACATTACACTACATTGATTCAAGTTCTTTGTGTGTGGTACTCATTGCACTAGATATTACTTCCATTCTGTTGCAAATGTAATGATACACTTTCCAAATTTCTTTGCACTTCCTATCCTGTTTCTGTTTGACACTTTTTCTCCATTTTTTATCCAGTTTTTCTAATATAAACTTACTTAGGAATGCATGAAAACCAATTTCCTACCAAGCAACTCAGAAAGATCTCTAAATCAGATACTGTTTCCAAGTACAAAGATACCATTTGGGTAAATTATCAATGTTTAACACTTAGGAGACACACAAAAAATGGCTTGTTTGAACTGAGTACATAATCTGCTGTATTAATTGTTTTCTCTCTTTTTTTGTCAAAATGCAGGCTAATTGTGATCCACTTATCGCCTTTGTTCAAAGCAAAGAATTTTAATTACCTTTGGAAAATGTAATTAATAATAATTACATTATTACAACTGCACAACATTAATTGCAATTACATTACAATAAAGAAGTCGAGTTCCATTTGGAAAATGTACAAGTCATTCTAACGAGCTTAAGGCATGACTGAAAATGGTATTTCACATTTGAATGAGAGACCCACATTGCTTTGCTTGCGGTTCCATCCCTGCGTATTTCCCACAAAATACTGCATGGTTTCTCTTCATGTTTGCAAGCTGGGTGGGGGGTGAGGGGGATGATTGCTGGGTTAGTTAACTATCTGTTCCTATGTGCAAAATGGCTTCTTAGTATCTTATTAGCATTCCAATATTGTATTTCTGTGCAGTGAGAGAGGAAAATTGCCATGCATTGTCTCTGACCTCTGGGAATAGCATGTTAATTTTTGCCCTGCCACTAAACTACTGTAAGTAACTTCATAGGCCATATACTACAGACTATAACTGGTTTAATAGTTATTCCCTCTCCCCAGGGAACCCTGACTGGAACCAGTTCTATGAGGAGAGCACCGTGAATCTCTGGACACTCACTATACCACAATTCCCAGGGTAGTTTAGGTGGGGTAGTTCAGGGAAATGATGACACTGAAATGGCTGTAAAACCAATATCAACCAGTATACCATTTGTAGCACAAATATTTATTTATTTATTATATTTATACCCCGCCTTTTTTCCTGCAAGGAACCCAAGGCGGATTACATAATCATCCCCCTCCTCTCCATTTTATCCTCACAACAACCCTGTGAGGTAGGTTAGGCTGAGAGTCAGTGACTGGCCCAAAGTCACCCAGTGAGTTTCATGGCCGAGCAGGGACTAGAACCTGGATCTCCCGAGTCCCAGTCCAACACTCTCACCACTACGCCACACTGGCTCTCACTGGCTCTAAATATACCTTTAGCATTGGGATTGAGCAACAAGGCATGTTCCTGTGTGGTAACTAACACAAGGATTTAACATTATAGGATATTGTGTGGTAAAATACCTTGTGATTCCAAATCTACAAAGTAAAGGGTCTCAAAAGTTATGGAATCAGCTCCCCACTGAGACCCGCCTGGCGCCAACCTTACTATCTTTTCGGCACCAGGTTAAGACTTCCCTCTATGCCAAGGCATTTAGTTAGGAGCTTGGAATAGCACGGGGGGGGGGGGGTTTGTCACCTGTAGGCTCAGTTTTATTGGCTTTTGTATTGTTATTTTAAACTGTGTTTTTAAATTTGGTTTTTAATTTTTTAAACTGTTTTGTATGTTTTAATGTTGTTTTTATGTATAGAGTGTTGTGAACCGCCCAGAGAGCTTCGGCTATGGGGCGGTATATAAATGAAATAAATGAATGAATGAAATGAATGAAAAGTATAGTATAGCACAGGGGTGGGCTATACTATAGCAGAAGGTAGATCTGGATGTACTGGTAGCTCCCTTGGTGATTTGCAGTAGATTAGAAAGGATTTCTGAATCACAATTGTTTAACAATCACAACAACAGAATGACCCCTCCCACCCCACACTAAATTATACCGCTGAAATGAAGGAAGCTTGGGATATCTTGGAGTGTTTTCTGTGTAAGCACTATGAATGCCACTCAAATTCCTGCCTATTCCGGCAAAGGAAAGTTGACTACCCTGACATAGAAAGAACCCCTAATCAAAATAAATGATCCTCACATCTAGCCTTAGTCACTGCAGAGTTTGGCCAAGATGACACTTAAGATCACATCCAATTCGTTCTTCTTTCCTTAGAAAATCCACTGCTAACGTCCACGAGGCCAGGAGCCATCTCTCACAGATGGATCTATATATCAAAAGTCTCCAAGGGCTCAGCAGTGGTTGCACCTTGGAAAGATTTGAAGATGGCGGTGTGCATGTATGTACCATCTTCACAGACGTACTAGAGCAAATTACTGTAATAGCCCAGAACTGCTAACAATTAGGAGTTTCCTGCCTTATGAAGTATCATTTGAAATTTTTTTCTTCAGATATGCCCAGTGCAACTGAATGCATACTTCCCAAAATTGCTATGGTTTTCTCTTTGTTCAATGTGTGTGGGAAGCAGCTTTTTCTGGTTGCTATTCTTTTTCAGTGCATCACTTTCTTCTGGAGAGAATCAACTATTGAAGTATGTCTGATCAAAGAAGCAGGGCTGTTGTGCTTTGTTTTGTTTTTCCACTTCCACAACATTAATTCCCAGGAACTGCACCCTGGACTTCCCAAAGGAAGGGTTGATGATGGTTATCCAGAAGCATAGCAAAAACTCTGGGAAAAGAAACAGGATGGGTGTAAATATGCCTTTAGGTCTAGTAGAATTTTACAGAAATTTGGAGCAGATGGGTGGAAGAATACTAGGATGTGAAAATGTAAGAAGTCGTTATGGAACTGAATGCAGGAGACCTACTCATCCCCACTTTGGGGGCCACCAAGATGGCAGCATTCCTACAGGAATCCCACAACACACTTGTATGCTGCCATCTTAGAGATGCTTCTTCCTCCCACCCCCATTGCTTTAGCTATAAGATACAAGAGATTTTTAAGGAGGAAGGGTGACCTGATGAAATTAATTGACCTGGTTCACACAATCACCACTGCCCACCATGGCTTGTTTAAGCCGCAGGCTCAGGGTGACATGGCACGTGCTGGCACATGCTGAGCGGTTTTTGAATATTCAAGCTGCGGCTGTGGCTTGTCGTGTCATCTGGGGACTGTGGGTTATGCGAAGGTTAAACAACCCTTGCATAAGCCATGGTCTGTTGTTGGGTTGTGTGAGGGTTGTTTAACCCTCGCATAACCTACTGACCGCCCCAGGTCCAGATGACACAACAAGCTGCAACTTGAATATTCAAAAAGGCCACCGGCACACGCCACAGCCCACCGTGGCTTAAATAAGCCACTGTGGGCTGTTCAATCATACGAATCAGCCCGTTATCTAGGCCAGTGTTCTCCAACCTTGGGTCCCCAGATGTTTTTGGCCTACAACTCCCAGCATGCCCCAGCCAGCGTAGCTGGCTGGGGCATGCTGGGAGTTGTAGGCCAAAAACATCTGGGGACCCAAGGTTGGAGAACACTGATCTAGGCTGAACTTTAAGAAGCATGACATACATAAAAACAAATTCAGAACTATTGCAATGTGTCTTCAGTTAAGATATGCATATGGTAGGGTAGCACTGCAGCAGTGGGTCATCACTAGAAGCATCAATATTTCAAAGTACAAATTTGGTTCTGCATGATTCGTATAAATAAATAAAAGGTGTGGCATTGTTCTGTCTGAAGGATAAAATACACACAATGTAATTTTATTTAGAATAATAAAATTTGGCACTCCTTACCATAGAATCAAAGTGATTTTGAAAGTGAGAGGAGAATCCAAATACAAAATGGTAACGCTTGTGTTCATGTGGATTAAAACCGTGTCCAGAGATGAATACTGAATCCTTTTACACAACTATATTTGTTGGTTGGCAGAAAAAAATTAGGCAATGTAATAGATGCAAGCAAATTGAAATGAGTATGAATGGTATGTTCTTTCAGTATCACAAGATTCTGCAACTAATTTTAAATTCAACAGAATAATATGAAGTCTTTTAGTACTTAATTAAACTTTTGTAATGCCTGTTTTACCAAGATGAATAAAATGCATAAATTGCATGAGGTGACATCTAATGCACACAAAAAAGAGAAATGTAAAAAAAAAAAAAAATCGGAACAGTGGGTACATTAAACTGATCCTTAATAATTGAAACCAATTTAATCATTTGAGATTATTTTATTCTAGCTGACGTAATACTGTAGCAGTTTTATTCTAATTATAACCTGTTTCATTTTACTCTGCCTTTCTAGTTAATTATTACAGTCAATTTGTAAAATGACATGGTTCCACATTTGCATAGGTCACTATTAAATAAATGAATAGCTGAAATTACTGTAGCATTGAAGTGTCAACTTTGGTAGAAGTCAAGAGGACTTCAAATGTTCTTCTAACACCCCTTAATGTGTTAATGACCACTATTAAACTGCAATTAAAAGGCCAGGGGGAAAATGCATGAAACAGTTAATAGAAAAATAGCAGGGACACAATTAAAATGCTTAAGGTTTTTTTTTTTTGACTGATGCAAAATAAAGTGATATGCTAAAAGAAGTATAGCATGAATCCATGCTCAATACATGACAGAGCTGACAGTTTAATGATAACAAATCATAGGGTGCCTTTTGGGGGGAGCATTACACGTCAGTTTAGCATTAACATCACCAGTAAACAAGACAATGCGGTGATTTTACCTTGTATTTAAATTGCTACTTATTATGGCACTAAATAATAGCTTTAAATAACTGGTGTCCAGAGCAATGATATACTGCATATGTGTGTGTATGTGATAAGGAGAAGGATGGTTACTGAAAGCTGCATGAAAAGTTTTTGTCATGCTAAATAAAGGATATACGCTCATCTCACTCAGCAGCACCACCTAAATGTGTTTCCAGACAAACGCCTTGATCCAGAATCAGATATCTGTACTCATCATAAGCAGGCTTTTCTGCAAGTTGCTGAGGCAGATCAGCATATTGCCACTTGGATCATGTTGTTCATCTGAGGCATATATTAAACTGGTTGGATTCACCTTTTGACACACCTGTTGAACATCTGCATCCATGGCCACCAGTGGCTTACATGTGCCTACTTAGTTGCTCTTGACTACAGTTGGATCAGGGCCAATGCTTTTTAAGCACAATGAATTGTGACCCACGTTTGTTGTGTGACATACGGTGCTGTTTCCATTTTTTAACCGCTCATTTCCTTCCCTCACCCAAGGAAGCACCACGAGCGTTTCTGCATGCAGGATGGAATATGTCCACATGAGTATCTGTATCACAAGCATGTATTGGAATGTATCTGTGACATCATCAGTGATACGGTAAGAGGCACAACTCCCCCATTTTCTGCACTACAGTGCCTGCACAGTTTTCTGACCATTTTATAATTCATAAATTTTATGAATTTATGACCATTCATAATTTTATGAATGTGTTCTTCTTAGAAACTGAGCATTCCCCTGCTATGTGATCTGTTTGCAGCAGGATGCACCCTTCCACCTCCATCTTTCTAGTCCATTTCTTTCTTTTTCTTCTTTTATTTTTGAGGCTGCAGACATCATCAAGGATATTATGTTCCACCACCACACCAAATTTATTTTACATGTATTTATTTATTTATTATATTTATATCCTACCTTTTTTCCTGCAAGGAACACAAGGTAGCTTACATAATCCTCCTCCGCCTCTTCACCATTTTATCCTCACAACAACCCTGTGAGGTAGGTTAGGATGCAAGTCAGTGACAGGCCCAAAGTCACCCAGTGAGCATCCTGGCTGAGTGGGGACTAGAACCCAGGCCACCTAAGTCCCATTCCAAAACTCTAACCACTATGCCACACTGGCTCTTGAATGCCCTACAGATGCCCTACAATTGAAAAATCCTGCTGATTTATTTATTGTTCTTCGCACAGTGTATGCTCTATCTTTCCCCCACCAAAACACACATTTCCCTTTGCTTAAAAATAAAGCAAGGCTATTTCCCCTGCTCTCATTACCTGGGAACTCCACAATGTGCTGGTTCAGCTGGGTCGAGAGAGTAATGCAAATGTAGCATTAGGTGTGACTTTTACTTTTCCCTTTTTCTTTTTTTAAAGATTGTTTTGGAGAGGGCATACCCGCTCCTGAGCAATTTGGGATTGCTGATCTACCAGGACCTGCACGCACAATTCAGATTACCAATATGGACTTCAGTGATGGCAGTTTACAATTAATCTACTTACCCAAGGTTCCCTCAAAGTTTTCTTCCCTGTTAAGGCACACGCTGGAATACAGGATTAGCTCAGGTCTGAAGGACCAAGCAAGGTGAGATGATGCGATCCTTAATTGGAACTCCTCTTTCCTTAAATTGTTGTGAAAAGCAGCCACGGAGGAATGGAGACTGATTTGGACCATGACACAACTTTGGAGGAGGCGAGGTTAACCCTTTCCCTCTGTGCCACTTCCCCATTTTTCACCATCCTTGGGGAGCAGTTAGCAGGCGGGGGGGGGGGTTGCATGGGTGAAAGGGTTAATGTCCCTCACCCAGCATCATGGTCACAATCTGAATTGTGCCCTTTCTTCTTCTTCTTCTTCCTCTTCCTCTTCCTCTTCTTCTTCTTCTTCTTCTTCTTCTTCTTCTTCTCCTCCTCCTCCTCCTCCTCCCAGAGGTCGGACATCATCATGGCTAAACAGTCTTTAGATATGGTCACTCTAAACAGTGATCTTGTGTTGCCCCCAAACCATTCCTTTTACAACAATAAAGAGAGGAGATCTGAACACAATCTTGCTTAGTGTAACTCTGGGGGTTATATACAATATAAGTAATCCAGATTTCAATCTTTTTACAGGAAATGGATTAGGATGTCCATGTACATGTAGACGTTTTATCTCTTCTAAATTTGTATAAGGCTGTGATGCGCACATCTGAACTTTTTCTGTGCACAGTTGCACACCATGGCCCGCGACCTTGGAAAAGACACAATAATTGTGCCATTTCCACTCCAGCCATGTTCAACATTTTATAGCATTCCAGCTTTTTCATTTGTAAGCCTGTGGACAGGGCTGACTGTTATTTTTATCTTCTGTACCAAACAGAGAAGGACGTAAGCTTGCCAGGGGCAGGGGAGGCGGGGGAAAGGCTGCAGTTGGCTGAAAGGTATGTTAAAACTATAAAAATAAACAACAATAAGTCAGTGCTTGATAAGTAATACATAATCATGGTTCAAATTGTCTTGTGTGATTCTTTGTACCCTCCACAGATGGAGAGGGGAAAAAAACTCTTTGGGTTGGACTGAGTAGAAGCTAGAATTGTAAGTAGTGCCCTGTATTGTTTTTTGTCTGCTTAAAACTCATGTGCAAGAATCAGTCATTTCTTTACTATTTTGGGAGTGACTTAGGTGGTCATAACTGTCCTCGGGGTGGGGGCAAACACCCATGGTGCTGAAGAATCATCCTCATGAGTGTAAACTTGAGAAAAATGTAGATCTATTTAAAGCAGGGATGACAGTTGTTGAGCATTATGATGTATCATCTTGACATGAACTGAATGAGGTAGATTAGTGACTGACACCAGGAATGTCAGAATTTACATTGCTGCTCACACAAACTCTATGGAAATCTACTATTAGCTGCACTCCCAGTAAGCAGTGATGAGTAATGAGGTAAAAATTGACAATGTCAATAGTCATAAGCCCTCACAGGCAGGATAATGAACTGTACTCTGTATGTGTGCGTGCGCATGTGCGCCTTCATGTGTGTGTGTGTGTAGGCTATGGAAGTTTAATTGCAGTATCTCTCGTTATTGTTCTTTACACATACTAACAAATATCAAGTGAATTAAGAGGCAATCATTCATATTAGTTAAACAAGACTTTAAGCCGTTGCAAGGTATGTTTGCCACACACACCAAATACACAAAATCCAAAATCCATGCCATGAAAATGCATATGCTTTACTCACAGATGGATTTTATAAATTAAGTAAAGTTGTTGTAGTTGTATGCACTAGTTTTGCTTCCATGATTCAGATTTTTCAAACATAACATAACCCAGCATCCTGTTCCTAAGGTGGATAGCCAGATGCTTCTGGAAACACCACAGGGAGAAGAGAGCCTTTTCTGCTGTGGCACCCCGGTTGTAGAATGAAATTCCCAGAGAGGCTCACCTGGCACCTATGTTGTGCTCTTTCTGGTGCCAGGTGAATACCTTCTTATTTTTCCAGGAATTTAGTCTTTTAGTCACTGTTGTTTTAAATCCTTTACTATACAGTAATTCCTTGGATTGCAAGCATAATTCATTCCGGAACTGTGCTTATAATCCAAAACACTCTTATATCAAAGTGAGTCTCTGGCAGGCGTGAGGGGGGGCAATTTCGGCCCGCTATGCCCGCTCGAGGCGAGCGGTTACATCCCTACGACTTCTATTGCAAGACGTCACTTGTTTATCAAGTCAACATTTATTTAAAAAATTTGCTTGTCTTGCAAAACGCTCTCAGACCAAGTTACTTGCAATCCAAGGTACTACTGTATTTTAAATCTTTGTTCTGCTGCTAGGTCTGTCTTTGGCTTTTACTTCTGTTTTATACTGTAGTTTTAAACTTTTAAACTTTTATAGTGTATTTTATTTTGTATTTTATAGTTTTAATTGTTATGAACCTCCCAGAGAGCTTTGGTTATTGGTTATTGGGTGGTATAGAATTGTAATAAATAAATAAATAAATAAATAAAAATAGCAAAGGCATGAAGGCAACAATCTTCTCTTATTGTCTGACTCCCACCCCGACAGAACTAGCATCCAGGATATACTGATGCTAAACCTGGAGTTTCCCTTAACTATCATGGCTACTAGCCAGTGATGGACCTGTCCTTTCACGAATTTCTCGAATATATCTTTAAAGCCATCTAAGCCAGTGTCCACCATCATCACACTTTGGGGTAGTGAATTCTATTAGATTAATATTGGCATATAAACAAACAAGAAAGAAACTTGGGGCACATTAAAGGCTAACAGCATGTAGACTAAAGTCCTGTTTGTTTGTTTGTTGTTTGTTTGTTTAAAGCCTACCTTTTCCACCAAAGATTGTGCTCAGGGCAGCTAAGAATAATAAAATACAAATTAAAAACAAAACCTTAATTTAAACATAACGTAAAAACACATTGGGCTGCTTTTCATGACACGAGGATGGTTATTAAGCCACATTGGCTTGTTAACCAGCCTGCACATGCTAGTCATGTGCCGGCCTGATTTACATAATTATCCTCACTGGTCACAGCTTCTCGTGTCATCCAAACCCAGCGGGGGTGGCTTGTTGGGGTGGTTAACAAACAACCCAGACCCCATGGACTGTTTCAGGGTTGTGTGCCGTGGCTTGAAGCGGCAACCTGGTTCCCACGAGTGCCACAACCCACCATAGCTTAACTAAGGTGGCTTCGTGGTGATCATGTGAACTAGGTCATTGATTAAAAACACAACAATTAAAGAAATGCACAGCACCCAACCAATTGAAAATTCCATCATTGGCAGACCAGTGTATACATGCCAAAGGCCTACCTGAATAAAACGCCTTTCCCTGCCAGTGGAATGACAACAAAGAGGAAGCCAACCTAAACTCCCTCTGCAGGGACTTCCAGAGCCTGGGAGTGGGCCACTAGAAGGCCCTCTTGCATCCCCTCCAAATGTTCCTCCAGTGGTGGTGGGCCTGAGCAGACTTGCATGGGAGAATGTAGTCTTTCAAATTGCCTGGTCCCAAGTCATATATGGCCTTATAGGTCATAATCAGCACTCTGAATTGTACCCTTGGTAACCAGTGAAGTTGCTGTAACAAAATAATGGGGGCAAAAACAGATATGATTTTAAATCTGTGTCTAGCAACTATGTCTTTTTTTCATTTTTACTCTAGAATAGGTGTAGGGGGGCTGATCTAGATCTTAAAAGCACCCCCTAACCCCAGGTTAGGCTCTTCTGAATCTGGATCGGGGGCCCTGCAACTACTCTATAGTAAAAATAAATAGAAGACGCAGACGCAGTGGATAGACATAGATTAAAAGCAATGTCTGTTTTGGTCCTCCCGTGCTCCCTGTTACTGACCCCAGTCAACAGTCTGGCTGCAGCATTCTGGACCAGGGGAAGTTTCTGAAACACTTTTAAAAGAGAGCTGCACTTCTTTAGACGCACAACCTTATATGAATCAAGTGCCAGTCAATTTCACTGGGTGACACTCCTCCTATCATCTAGCACAGCCTTCCCCCAACTTGGGGCCCTCCAGATGTGTTGAACTACAAGTTATCACCCCAGCCAGCATGTTGGGTGGCCATGCTGGCTGGGCATCATGGGAGTTTCAGTCCAGTCCAACACAACTGATCTACAGTATCTGTCTCTTTTTTTTTAGATCTATGGTTGTCTATTTGAGACCAGAAATGTACACAGTATTCCAAGTGAGGCCACACCATAGATTTGTATAAGGGCATCAAAATACAGGCAACTTTATTTTTGATCCCTTTCCTAATAATCCCTAATGGAATTTGCCTTTTTCACAGTTGCCATACACTGGTTCATGCTTTCATTGAGCTATCCATTACACAGATAGCTCAGTGAAACCAGGAGTTATGAACTAAACTCAAACCCTGATCACTAGAAGCAATTCCCAAACTATTTTGGTTTTTCAGCCTTCACTAGACACATGTCCTAATCCAGTGAGCACATACAGCTGCCTTACCCCCATACAGCGATCCCATGTAGAAATCCAGCTCTCTGGATTGTGGCAAAAATAAAAAAAATAAAAAGAAGTACACATAAAGCCAAACACATTCACACTTCATTCAAGCAAATGGGATTCAAGCACACAGGTAACAGCCTAAGGCTACGATCCCAACCATACCTAGGAGGTAAAAGCCAAATGACAGGTTTTTATAAATACCTATGCAGCAAGCATTCCTGGTCTATATCAATGCATGCTGCAGGTGGGTGATCATGAGCTTGAATGTTCCCGTAAAACCACCAAGAAACAAACTTCTGCATGTGTAAAACAAACACAGCAATGTGATGGCTAGGCTAAAGCTCCTCTCCTTGGCATGCTCACTTGTGATAATCCTCATCATGATGGTCGGCATGAGAAATAAATAATAAATTAAAATGTACTGCTTTGGAGATGTATGGTATAATCGCAGTGTTGTGAAAATCCAGTAACTAATGAGTTAAACTAACGAGATGCTGGGTACATTGGGATTCAGCATATTCGCTACAGCAGTGCCAGCGTAGGTGGCTGAACCCTTGCAAATCCCACGCATGCCTTGGATCAGTGATACTATAACACCCCCACAGCCATGAATCATCCATCAAGTTTGCTGCGACTGGTTGGATTGAGACACAACAGCTCCCCACCACTCTTCCCACGAGAACCAGTGTGGTGCAGTGGATAGAATGCTGGACTGTGACTAGGGATTTGCTATGAAACTGAATAGGTGATCCTGGACCAGCCCTATCCATCAGCACCATCTGTCTCTCTCATAGGACTGTGACAACAAAATGGAGAGGAGCCACTGAACACCTTGCAGGGAGGGTAGGGTTGAAGTGCCTTGCAGGGAGGATAGGACTGAAGCAGCGTAATATAGATAATGATGAGAAAATAAGGACTGGGTTCAAAGTTAGCATAGAGGGCTTCCGGAGGCAAGCAGGGAGAGGGTGAAGTTTGTGGGTCGTGCCTAACAAGGTACACAAGTTATTTTTTTTAGAAAGTGGAAGCTTCAAGCCAGAAAGGCAGGAGAAGCTGTCGTGTACCTTCTACCGGCTTACAAAAGGCTCCCCACTACTGAAGGTCCCAACATATATGGAGGGTGGTGGGACTAAGGTGCTCATTCTTGCTCTCCCTACATCTGTGTAGCTTAAAGCAGAATGTCTTAAGAGGTATAAATTAGAAAGTCAATTCAGAGCACTGCTGCATGTCACGACAAGCGCTCAAACTGCAAGTGTAACTGCAACTGCATCATTGTTTTCATGTTTCTTTGCCAATGTCTTGAAAAGGAGCTGCCTTTACCCAGGTTGGACCATTGGTCAGTTGTTTACACTGACTGGCAGCAGCTCCTCAGCGTTTCAAACAAGAGTCTTTCCCAGACCTACCTGGAGATGCCGGGAACTAAACCTGGGACCTTTTGCATGCAAAACATGTGCTCGGCCACTGAGCTCAGTATTAAAGGTCCGTTGGCACTTTTCCTAGCACAGCAACACAAACGTCTCATTTAGAATATGTATAAGCCTTCTGGACAGGAAAGAAAATAAGTGACATCTGAACGTTGTATCTGCTATGAGTTTACTTCATTTCCCCCTCATTCCTTTCCTTAATAAACCAAAGTTTCTAGAATTATTTGTACCTCGGGAGTATATTTCAAGGTTTTCTAATGTAGCATTAAAAAAATAATAATTAAACAGCAAAATGCTTTCCATTAACCTGCCAGTGGTATCATATACCACCTTGGATCAATTATGTATGTGCTAAATAAAGTTTAATTTTAATTGAACTCTCTTCAATATGAGCAGCTGGAGTACACCACAATAGGTGGATTATCTCATTATTACTCCTCTAAATGTTCTCTGGACTTTGCACATTTTTATGTGCGTAGAGCATATATTTTGTCATCGTACTCAGGTGTTTAAAAAGAAAAGGAAAAGAGAAGCCATACCCTACAACTATCACAGTTTACATAAGATTTGGTCTTTAAGGCTGCAATCCTACACACACCTACCTGGGAGTAAGTCCCACTGAACTCAATGGGGCTTACTTTTGAGTATAATGTACAGGATTGCACTGTAAATGGGATGAATGGCAGTTCATCAAATTAGTGATTCAACAAAATCTGTTTTAGTAGACACAGTAAAAAAAATATTACTCATTTGTATTATGACATTTTTTAAAAACTGATTTTCATGTACTGATTTCTGCTGTAATATTTTAAAGAAGCCATAACAGAGAATTACTCCCTATAAGATCATTGCTCCAGTCCAGCAGGAGAGCACCATGCACATAGACAGATAGCATTCATGTGCTTTAACAAAATAGATGTGTGTGTCTCTAGATGCACTTCCCTATTGCAATACTCATCTAAGCCCTACTGAAGTGGCTGGATGTGCCGTTTCAGTTGAATGAGCATGTGCTACCAGTTGCTGTCATGTCTGATGGATCAGGGCCTGTGGATTCAAGTCTCATTTCCACATGACATGCCTCTCAGCTGCATATATAGGCATAAACTCAGTGTATCTAGAGATGCCTTGGGTCCTATTCAAGTGTCCTGCTTAAGTTTCTTAAAGTAGGGAAGTTGGTGAGGGACCATAACTCAGTTGTAGAGCACATGCTTCGCATGTAGACCAAACGTGGCCACACGTTTTGGCCTATAACTCCCATGATCCCTCACCATTGACAATACTGGTTAGGGCTGATGGGAATTTTAGGCCAAAACATCTGGAGGGGTACAGTTTGCCCGCCCCTGATGTAGAATGGGCCAGGTTCATTCCCTGGCATCTCCAGTGAGAAGGATCAGGAAGGAGGTGATATGCAAGACCTCTGCCTGAGACCCTGGAGAGAACTCCTGTCAGCCAGAGGAGACTGGGTTCAGACAACATGATAACTCACACTCAAGGGTTGAGTATGGGTTGAGTGTGGCTTGTCATTGAACTGTGGGTTTTTGTTGCTGAAACATGGATTATCGTGTTGTCTGAACCCAGCTGTGCTAACAAGCCACAGCTTGTTAACCATGAACAACCCATGAAGAGAACCTATGGTTTGTTGTTGGGTTGTGAACTGTGGGTCATTCACCATGGTCTGTTAACTTCAGACAGGTTCAAACAACACGATAACCCACGTTTCAGCAACAACCACACTCAACTCATACTCAGACATTGAGTGTGGGTTATCGTGTTGTCTGAATCCAGTCACTATGAACAAATATGTACATAGATGGACAAAGTCTGACCTGCTACAAGTCAGTTTCCTATGTTCCAAGTGTCCTTGAACTTAATTGCACATAGAAATCTTACATAACTGGACTTCACTCAATGGCAGGGGCAGTGCTGTACATGCATCCCTTTATGTGCATGGAATTGTCACACACACCCACACCCAGGTGAATGGGCATCTCTTTGTGCTCCTGACTGCACCTGCACCTGGAAGACTTTTCCAGATCAGGGCAAATATGCCAAGGTGTCCCTTTTTATCTCACTAACCTTACAAAGTCAATGATTCTTAGCGCATGTTCCTGGTTTCTCCTGGGCTTGCCTGCAGCCACGTCTGCTCAAGCCAGATTTTGATAGCTTCAACTGGATACTTTTCTTTTCAGCTTAATGACCACAACTGCTTAACATGTCATAAGTGATTTGTCTTTGTGTGACAAGTACTTTATCATACAGGAATCTTTTATCAACAGATATTATATGCTTCACGGGTCCACTTCTAGTGCGTGTTTGCATAATCATATTGAGATAGAATACAGCACACCCATTGGTCTACTCTAGGCCTAGATCTGCTAGCTGTCAAAATAATGAACTGTGCACCAATCCGAGCTCTGGGTATTTATGAGGGGTCAAATAAACAGAAAAATAAACACTCATGGGATGCTGTGCTTGGTATATCCAGTCTGGTATATCCACCTTTAAATCGGTGACAGTGGTGTCAATCTGTAGTAATGCCACTGAACAACAATACTCAGCGTGATTATATACATTTATTTATGATTATGATGATTTATGATTGCATTTATATCCCATCGTTTTTCCTCTTGCAAGGAACCCAGAGCGACTTACATAATCCTCCTCTCCATTTTATCCTCACATCAACCCTGTGAGCTAGGTTAGGCTGAGAGTCCGTGACTGGCCCAAAGTCACCCAGTGAGCTTCATCATGGCCCAGTGAGGACTTGAACCCAGATCTCCCGAGTCCCAGTCCAACACACTAAGCACTACACCACACTCACTCTCATATCTGGATATGTTTGTTTAATACAATTCAAGTAGATGCATGAAATTCCCACAAGCCACAATCCTAGGTGGGACTGTGGCTCAACAATAGAGCACCGGCTTTGCATGCAAGAGGTCCCAGGTTTGATCCTCGACCTCAGCATCTCCAGGTAGGACTGGAAAAACACCCGCCTGAAACCCTGGAGAGCAGCTGACGGTCAGTGTCGACAATACTGGGCTGGATGGACTCAGTAAAAGGCAGTTTCCTGTGTTCCTAGGTATTTAATTCCTGTTGAAATCAATGATGCTTAAGTACGCATAACTGTGCCTTGGAGTGCAGCCATAAATTGTACAATTTATGCCACAGTGACAAAGTGCTCAATAGGAGCAGGAAGGGAACTACATTCTGATGGCTGATAATTGGCACAAATGAATGAGTGAGGTGCTGGAAGAAAAGGCCACTTTTGCTTCCTTCTGGTGCTGGGATACACACGGCGGCCTTTATCTCCGGAACAGAAGTTCAATGTTTCCCCTTAGAGGAGTAGGCAACAGTTCCTGGTGTCATGTACTCCTGCTTTGAACAAAATGGAAGTGCATAAAACCATTCTTTTCTAAGGTGGGGAAAGATTCTCCTCTATGCCAGGAGAGACTCTGTTTCCTAAACCAGCAAAGAAGATGGAAGAAGACAGAAGAGACTGTATTGAGGGAGATGAGAGGGGAAGCGGGGTCATTCCTCCGGCCCTGCCGAAAGACTTACTTTTTTCCTCTTCCCTCTCCATTCCTTTTTCTTTGTGTGTCATGTCTTCTTGTGGTGTAAGCCTTCGGGCAGGGGCTGTCTTGTTTAACTGATTACATGAAAACTGTTCCGGGTGACTTTTTGGCTGAAGAGCGGGCTAAAAATACTTTTAAAATAAATAATTACTATGTAGACTGGCTTTGCATTATCATCATGCCCATCCTCTACTGTTCACTGTAGCTGCAACTAGACCTAATAGTGAACGTAGGTGACCCCATGTTAAGTCCCCTCCCCCACTTCTCCTAATGCCTAGTTCTCGCTAAGGTATGAGGCATCATCATCATAATGCACATTTCACTGAGGGATCCTTGAAGAAATTGATCCTTCCAATATGAACTGGTCCACATCTTCTGGATGAATGTGTGGAACAGAACCTAGTTATCTGCCAGCTTTCACACTTCTCATATGTTCCAACACAGTTCTCGGCTCAAAAAATATATCAGAATATATTTTCAAAATGTGTTTGTTGGCTGGGGGTTGAAAGAAAATATGTTTAGATTAGAAACGTTGAGAGAAAATACATTTCATAATATGCTGAAATGTGAATTTAACTGCTAATGGTCATGCAGATTAAAAAAAAAACACCAACCACTCACAGATTAATGCCAAAATGGGCTGGGAACATATGTGACAGTGGTATGGACTAGGAATAAACTGATTAATCCATCCTTAATTTCACATGCTTCACATAGGACGAAATGCACAACACAGTGATGCCATGTCTTAAGAACATAAGAAGAGAAAGAATAGATCAGACCAAAAGTGTCCCAAAGTGTGAGCACAGCGGCCAACCAGATCTCAAGGGGAAGCACACAAGGACAACATGAGCCCCCATTTGTGTTCCCCAGCAACTGGTATTGACAGGCATACTGCTGCTGATACCGGAAGGAATCTACAGCCATCATGACTAGCAGCCATTGATGGCATTCTCCTCCATGAGTTTTCTAAACTCCCTTTTAAAGCCATCCAAGTTGGTAGCTATCACTAAATCTTGTGGTAGCAAATTCCATAGTTTTAACAATACACTCTATGAAGAAATACTTCCTTTTCTCTCTCCTGAATCTCCTGCCATTCAGCTTTATTAGATGACCCTGGATTCTAGTCTTCTGAGACAAGGAGAAAAATATCTCCATATCCAGTTTCTCCTCCATGCATAATTTTATACATTTCTATCATGTCCCCTACTTGCCTTTTTTTTTTCTAAGCTAGAAAAGACCCAAATGTTGTAACCTGCCCTTATAGAGGAGCTGCTCCAGCCCCTTGGTCATTTTGGTTGCCCTTTTCTGCACCTTTTCCTGCTCTACAATATCCGTCTCTAGAACATTGAACAGTTCTGTATCTATACGAGAAGGGGAAGAGGAGGAATGCAACAAAGCACTGCTTGTTCTTCTGGCATCCTTATTGTCATCATCCTGTACAATGATACTGAATTCATTCTCCACATGTAGATACATACATAACCAAAACAGCACCATCCACGAACAAGAAGGAGCTGTCGGCAGGCTCCTGGGAACCCCCAGGTTTGAGGAAGAACAAAACATTTGGCTGGAACCCCAAACAGAACCCTATATTGCAACATTTTTTGGAAGGTCTCAATTTGTTTTCTCTGTTTCTGCCCTGTAAATCTCTCTGAGGATAGCACATCTGTGGTTATGCTGCTGGCTCTTCACACATAAGCTGTAGGACTAGATAGTAGGGTTTTCAGTGAGATGCAGAGGAGGGGGAATCTACAAATACATTCTGATGTAAGTAAAGCAGAATAAACCAATAAAACTATCTGCGGATGGGCCTTCTTTTTCTTTTGCAATAGGGCCCTCAGGATATCCAGCTAAAATAACTGTTTGGTTTGTGTGTGTTTTTTTCATTCACTCTGTGGCTTTGTTTATAAAGCCTAAATTTATTCTGTACATGAATATGGCATGATTTAGTTATATCTGCAAGTATGAGGCTAGAAAACTGGGTGTGTATATATATATATATATATATATATATACACCCTCAGTGTAAATACAAACATGACAATGTGCAAGGGTTAGTGCAGGTTCTTTCCTGCACTGGGGATTATTGTTACGCCTCAGCTCACATGTTCAGCTGACGTGCCACTGCAATAGTGTAGTGGAACTGCAGCCAAAGCCTCTCCCCTCAACCGCAACCTGCCTCCAATAGGAACCAGACTCACCACATGAGCATCCAATAACTGGTCTTCACATGTTTTTTTTTCCTCTCCTGTAACAAAGCAGAGAAAGATCATGCAAACCAGGCCTCCATGTGATTGGACACCCATTCACAGACCCGGTTCACATTGAACACTGTGGCTTGGATCCAGATTTAGGTGCATGTACTGTAAGTAACTGGGCTGGAAGAAATGTACTTCTCTGCCCTCCTTCTCCCCATGGCAGCCCATCCAGCCTCCCCCAAACGCTACACAGACAGTTTTGGGACTCTGCTGAATGGAGTAAACTGTAGTGTGGAGCTCTGGTCATGGAATGTGTCTCTACCCAATTTGGGGGAGGGGGTTGTTTCCCCCTACACCACAGTCCACCCCATTCAGCAGGGTCCTCTCACCCTCTGGATATGACTTTTGGGGAGCTGGAGAGGCAGCTTGGGGTGGACGAGGAAGGGAGGGACATCTGCGACGACATGGCCCTTTTCACTTTAGGACCAGGCGCATAAACCCTTCTCAGGCCAAGCATCAACACTTGAAAACCTGAGTGGAGGGTCAAATGAAACCTTTCCCCTACTAATGAGGGGAAAGATTAATGCTGGTTATTAAGGATCTATTTTTGAATTGATGATACTGAGGGTACAAAGGTGTATGTGTAGATTTAAAAGTAAAGCAGGTAATAACGCCAAGCTGACACGTAGGATTTGGGTAGCAAACAAAATAAAAATAAGTTTATTTTAATTCTCAAAATCTTAGTTCCAGAAAATAAACCTGCCTACACCAAACACTTTGTAACTAACCTAACTCCCAAACTTCCAACTCTCCCCACACACTACAAACACTCTCCCATATCACACTAACTCCAACCACCTAAAACTCTCTAACTCACTAACTCGACTCACTGACATAAAACCTAACTGCCTTAACTAAACCTAACCCCACTGACACAAAACCTAACTAACTCAGACATCACTCAAACACTCGTTATATACTCCTCCCCCCACCCTTTCCAAGACATCACAAACCACACCCACTCAGTTCAACATTCTAAACACTCTAAACATACTAATGCAGACATACACCAGGGAACTGAATTGTGGGGATACGCCACAACATCTGCTTCTGCCAATCCAGTCGCGCACACCTAAATTTGGATCCAACCCTGTCAGTGTGGTGGAGGGAAAGGGCTAGTGGCATTTCCCTAGCTGGATGTATGAAGTGAGGCCATTTCTTCACCCCATACACGCTCTCTTAACACCTTTTGAACAACACCCTGATTCTTCTGTAGGATTTAGGTCCAAATCCACAGCCTCTGCCAATATTATATCTATTTCTAATATGAGAACGTAGGCCCAGGTGGTAGTTTCTTTGCCAGTGATCTCTTGCCAGAATCGTAATATATTTGCTCATTTGGCTTGTCTCTTATTAATATTGAAACTTACAAATAAATAGGCAAAGTTATAAAAACCTTGTCACATTTTACTCAGTTTTCTTTCATACTGGTGGTCCAATGGATCTTCTCTACTTGGAAAATGTGCTTGTGCAATCCTGAATCTGTTAGACACAAATCATGTTGAAATCAGCAGGGCTTTTATACACCTCAGTGTGGCATTACAGGTGGGCAGCATAATCTTCTTTTATCTCTGTACCTGTAGCGATCCTAGTTCTCATTTATCTATATCTGGGCTGTGTCACGTGAGACTGCAGGTAGTAAGAAGTCACGTGAGTGAATTTTCCTACATACAAAAACAAACACTGCACATAGAGAAGTATCATTTCAGGAACATAGTCTAGAACTGTTCTCCCTTACCTCTAATTTCTGTGTAGGTGGGATGTTTTCCTTGGAGGTTTCCACCAATGGTATTTAAGCCCAGCTGCTGGTTTACTGACTCAATAAAAAACAAGCCACTGTTTGTTTGTTTTTAATGCAGTTTATAATGAATTGTCCTAGTAATATAGATTATTTTAGCAACCTGTATGAGGACAATTTTAATGTTTTAAAAAATACTACTTGCCTAAGAAAAGGAAGCATGAAGAGTTCTGCCAGGTGACTGCTATCCCA
Source organism: Shinisaurus crocodilurus (assembly GCA_021292165.1). NCBI lineage: Eukaryota > Metazoa > Chordata > Lepidosauria > Squamata > Shinisauridae > Shinisaurus > Shinisaurus crocodilurus. The sequence goes on along the minus strand of CM037879.1, from coordinate 218,585,425 downwards.
GTGGTGCTCCTTTTTCATTGCAGCTTTTGCAGGTTTTATTTGGAGATTCATAGAAGCTATCCATGGTGGTGGAGTTCCCATGAAGCTCCAAATAAAGCCTGCAAAACCTGCAATGGAAAAGGAGCCCCACCGAAATAGGAGTCACCACCAGCCTCCCCTAGATTGACCTAGTCACAATCTTCCCCACTATGGTGAAATGCATTGAATTTCTATTTAAATTATAGCAAGCATTTCTAAATGTGCATCTATACATATAAATTAGCATGTGCACATTTTAAGCAAATTTCTGTCCCTTTTGTGGTGATGCACTTCCTCTTTTTTAGAGACGTGCAAGTGGACACCCTAACTTGGTTCCCATGTATTTAGGATCCGGTCCCATGGATAAAATGTCTTTACCTGGTATTCCACTATGTTAAATGCTTTTCTTAAAGTTTAGTAACTCTTTGATGGTTGCTAATACATACCAAAGCAGCATCACACTTTAAGAAACAGAACAGGCAAAGGGAAACCAGTCATGGCAACCTAATCCTATAATAGAATACACTGAATTGTTCCTTAATATGTATCTTTTGAAACCAATAGCTGGTGAAATCTAATTTTATGGTGCATTTGGTCAACCTGTATGGTTCATCAGAGTAGGCTATCATACTTTCCATTATGACTGGATTTTTTAATATTATTTTTTTTACCCTGGCCAGCTAATTATATGGCCATTAATAGAATTTCCATGCAAGTTATCCCTAATCAAATCTCACACTTAAAAGATACAAATAGGTTGCTGCATAGGTTGTGGGGGAATCCCCCCCATGCTTCCTTTAATTATGGATATATAACCACTTTTGGCACCTTATCCTGATGGATTAACAACATTATATAATATGGCAAATCCAATGTTACAATGCAATCCCAAATTATTTTTATGTTTTTTCTCCATTAATTATTGGCTATGACAATTTCCTTATTTTCATATTAATCTCCTCCCTTCAACCTTCCCCCTCAGGAAGTGAGTGTGAGCCTGTGAGGGCACTGGGTCTTCCCCTCTCTGGCTATATTGTGAGCACACATGGCCTCAGTGAAAGAGAGCAGAAGTTTCTTACCCCTACACCTTCAGAGCTACTAGGAAGCATTCACATCCTTCATCAGGAGTCCCACCTTCACCACAGCAGCTCTGCAAACCTTCCTATGTCCTGCCACTGACCCATCTCCAGAGCTGGTCAAGAAATGGCTCAACCTCATCTGAATTCATAGATTCTCTGCACTCTCCTGAGGCTTATTGACTCACTGCACTGGCAGCTAAAAAGACATCCTAAGTGGTCTCACCCAGGACCTAGTGCAAGATGTAAATGGCGGCGCTTCCAATTTTCAAGTTCCAATTGAAAACAGTGACTACAGTGTTATCAGATTTCATATATATTTAAGTGGAAAATTGACAAGAAAGTCCAACACAGTCACATTTGATTTCAAAAGAGGAAATTTCTCTAATATAAAGGAACTGGTAAAAGCAGCAAAGTGTCCAAGTTTGCTGACAACACCAAATTAACTTTGGGTGGTTAAAACAAAAAGGGATTGTGAGGAGCTCCAAAAGGATCTCTCCAAACTGGGAGAATGGGCATCAAAATGGCAAATGCGGTTCAATGTAAGCAAGTGTAAAGTGATGCACATTGGGGCAAAAAATTTCCTAATTTCAAGTATAAACTGATGGGATCTGAGCTGGCAGTGACTGACCAAGAAAGAGATCTTGGGGTTGTGGTGGACAGCTCAATGAAAATGTCAACCCAGTGTGTGGCAGCTGTAAAAAGGCAAATTCCATTTTAAGGATAATTTTAAAAGAATTGAAAATAAAACTGCCAATATCATACTCCCCTTATACAAATCTATGGTGTGACCACACTTTGAATACTGTGTACAGTTCTGGTTCACCACATCTAAAAAGGATACAGAGTAGGAAAAACTGCAGAAAAGGGCAACTAAAATGATCAAGGGGCTGGAGCAACTCCCCCCTGAAAAAAAAAAGAAAAAGGCGAGTAAGAGGTAACATGATATAGGTTTACAAAATTATGCATGGTGTGGAGAAAGTGGATAGGGAGACATTTTTTTCCCCTCTCTCATAGTACTAGAACCCAGGAACGTCCCATGTAGCTGATTGGTGGGAGATTCAGAAGAGATAAAAGGAAGTACTTCTTCACACAGTGCGTGGTTAAACTATGGAATTCACTTCCACAAGATGTAGTGATGGCCGCAAATTTGGATGGCTTTAAAAGGGAATTGAACAAATTAATGGAGGAGAAGGCTATCAACAGCTACTAGACCTGATGGCTATATGCTACCTCCAGTGTCAGAGATAGAATACCAGTTGCAGGGGAACATGGGCAGAAGGGTGCTGTTGTATTCATGTCCTGCTTGTGGGTTTCCTGTGGGCAGCTGGTTGGCCACTGTGAGAACAGAATGCTGGACTAGATGAACCCTCAGTCTAATCCAGCATGGCTCCTCTTATGCTCTTATGACATCTTAAAGTTTGTGAGGAAAATAAATATATTACTGGGTACTTTTGCTTTACTCTTGGCAGTATATGTAGATGATGATGATTAATTTAATATTGCATTTTTCTACTTTATAGTTAATCCACCAAGGTAGATCTTTCTTATTCCAGTTTTTACAGGTAGAGAACCAAGGTTAAGAAAAAAGTAACTTATACCAGTGCTATATTGTGACCCCATCCAAAGAACCCTGGTTTAATTTAAAAACAAAAACAAAACAAGGCATATATGTTGGGGAAAGTATATATGAAGTGCGTATGTGCACACACGTGTGTGAAAGAAACCAAAACAGAAAAAGAAAATATCAATACATACACATATAAAAATACAATAAAAACACTCACAAACATGTGTATATAAAAGATACTGCGCTATTGTGAATGTGATGGCTTCATTTTTTTTCATTCAGATATTTCCAGTAGGAAAAGAAGGGCAACCAGATAGTGGGAAAGTTATTTGAACTCCCAGGATTTGACAGTCGGGGTGATAAGTGTTGTAGCCCAAAACATGTGGATGGCCACACTGGCCTATAGAAACAAAGCATCTTAGGGACTAGCTGCTTTACTGACTGTTGGATAGGCACAACAAGTGAATGGAACAATTGCATCCCATATCCAGAATGAGATACTTTTGTGAATATGTCCCAAAATAAAATGCCACTCAATAGTTCTGCCCAGGCCAATTTTCAGAAAATGTGTGACTGCAGGAAAGAGACTTGAGAACATCTGTCATCAAAGGCCAGCTCACAATTGCATTATCATCACAAAATGAGAGTAACGGGTAGAAAAACAGACATTTCTGTTGAAGATTCAGATATTTTATCAGCCAAGTAGGGCTATGTTTGAGTAATCCATCTGATGTTCCCACTCTTGGCTTCATAGCAATTGGGGCTCAATGGGAGACATAAATGGAAATTATTCTATTGAGCTCAGTGAAACACTCATTGATGACAATGGGGTCAGGATTCACACTTATGGGATAATGAAGGAAGTAGTCATTGTACAGGTGTTATGCTGTGAAAAAGATGTGGCTGATGAGATAATCAAGTATGAGTGAGTGAACGAAAAACCTACTGGCTTCCCCAGGCCAAAGAAGAAGATGGTCAAGGTAAAGGTTGTATTATTGTAGATAAGGAATGAAAGGAAAATGTAAAAGAGCAATAGATAGAGAGCATCATACAGCTGTCAAGACAGTCCCTCATTTTTCTCTCCAATGGCATCTGTATTGCATGGTACTATTTACTGCATTAAGAAAAGCAAGACCATGTTTTATGTGTGTGTGTGTGTGTGTGTGTGTGTATGTTTCATCTATACCACCTAATATCATGAAATTTCATTTGATTTCATTTATTACATTTCTATACTGCCCAATAGACAAGCTATCTAAGCAGTTCACAATATACAATGCAATATTAAAATAATATAAAACAATTAAACAATGTTACAGCAAGTGCACATCTTTGAAATGTACATATCCTTCTCCCATTGATTAAAGTGTTTCTGTGCACATTTTTCAAATGTATGTATGCTATCAAATGCATTTGGGGGTGTGTGTGTCCATGAACCACATTGCAATCTTGAAAATGTCCAGACTTTGTCTGCAGATTTCGTCCAAGTCCATGTTCAGTCAGGAAGGTGAGGGCTGGGTAAATCCTGATAAAAAATGACCCGAAATTAATTTATCTTTAATGCCTGCATTTAAGGGATTGACCTACACTCCCTTCTCAGGCAGCCAGCTTTCTATTCCTCTCCAGTAGGCAGAGCCATGCTCTTCTTATTCTTTGCCTGCTGGATGCCCAGTCCTCCAGCGATTAGCAAAGAAGTTCGAAAACATGTCCTGCTTCCCTCCTTCCACTTCTGGGTTTCTGGGCCCTTCCCAGCTCTTCTCAGCTTTTAAACCCATGATGTCCTGTTCCTTTAAATCTTAACCTACTTTGCAGTTTACTTTCTATTTCCTGTTTGGCTCTCAGTTCAGTAAAAAGGAAGCTTACCATGGAATTGATAATTTGGCCTACTTGGGAATTGCTTCAAAATTTATAAGACTTACAGACATAACAAACCTTGCCAAGGTCATTGTTGTTATTTGACTGAACCAATGGGGCAGGCAGGTGGGGTGGGGGGAGGAAGGACACATTGAGCCATGACCCTGCTCAAAATAGGTTTGTCACAACTGTCTTGGTGTCCAGTTCTCAGTCATTCTGACCCACAGAAGGAGAAAGACCCCAAGGACCAAAAATATGCCTGAGGGTCAATAAGTAATCCTGTGATCATTTTCCTCTGGTTTTAACAGGCCAGCTCATGAGTGAATGCACATGGACTGTTGTCTGACAAAAACCCAATCCACGTCTAAGTTAAGCAGTCATACTTGGGTTTAAACCTGCAGTTGCACCTCTGTTTCAACCAACTGCCAAGAGTCTGCCATGAATTATTCCACTGATGTGGCAATTTTGGAAAGCATATGCAGAGGTTTTCTTAGTGGCTGCCATCGGGTATGAAAGAGAGGTATCTGTACCCTACAGACAGAGGTATCTTTCCCCTGGATACTCGTCAGAACTTGAGTTCTTACTGGAAGTCCTGAAGGACCTTCTTATTTGGGATAGCTCTGGGGGAATTAAGTTATCAGGGGCTTGAATATGTTTGCTAATTTTGGGCTGTAACCACCACCAACCTTTGAAAACCCAGGGACGTGGCAGACTAGAAACTGGTTTTTTTTTTTAAACAATTGTGTGAAAAGGCCTTGTGAATGTTCTGAATGAGACAGATGAAACCAGGCTGATTTATTTCTCATCCACAATCAGCCATTTTATAGGCAAAGGTCTAATGAATTTCCAGTTTGTTGGACACTTCTTAAACTTCAGCCACAGCAAATGTTACACTCCCACAGATTTGGATAGGATTCCTATCCCAGGCTGAGCAAGGATCGAGGTCTCCCATGTTTGTTTGATTTTTTTTTTTTTAAGTTAAAAGCAGCAAGGGTGTCCAAATTCATTTATTTATTTTATTTCGTATTTTAGTTTATATCCCGCCTTTCTGCATATAGTACCTAAGGTGGCTAACAGAAATAATAATTTAAAAATATAATAAAACAATGATGAAAAGTCAGTAATTTTTGTAAAGGTCAGTAAGTAATAAAAGAAAGCAGATAAAACCAAAGACACCAACAGATGTCATGTTAAAACATATTAAGCCCAGCCATAATTTTTTTTTTTTTTTTAAAGTCAGGTCAAATTGACAGGCCAAAGGTTTGGCTAAATCAAACAGTCTTTGTCTGCCAGATCTTGACCATGATGCTGGAGGAGGCTTTTTAGTTTAACACTTTGCCTGAACTGTTTTCTCAATTAAAAGCATCTTCCTTCCCCAAAGCTGCTGTCTTCCCTGTATGATACCTGCATCATGTTCATTTGCACTCTTGCCTAATCCAAAGAATATGCCACTTTTAGACCTGTAATACCTTAGGGCTCCAATTCTATACCCACTTACCTGGAAGTAAGCATCGCTGCGATCAATGGGGCTTATTCCTGAGTAAGTATGCCTAGGATGCTGCTGTTAAAGATGTGCTGTAAGTGATCAAACATCTAGTTATCTTTTACATTCTTTTCTTCTTTTTATATAGCCTAGCCCATAACGTGACTGAGACTTCAAGTGCAGTTAAAAAAAAAAATAGGACAAAAATAATGTCAGTCTCAAAATGATGCCAGCTCCCCAATGAAATCACCTGACTGAAACCACAGCAAATAGGCGAATTTATATCTGTCACTTAATGGTTTATTGAGAAATTAAATCCTACCATCCTGATAACCCTGATAGATTTACTTTATGCTCCCCCCCCACACACACACCCCTTCTTCTTTGGGGCCAGGATGGAGATTTCGGAATGACATCGTAGGCAGAAATGTAGCCTTGAAAGTTTTGCAAAATGCAATTAAAAACATACATAATTACTCGCGAAGTCACTTAGCAAGAGAATGCGCACTGGCTCTGCTTTGGGAGCCCGCACTTGATTTCCTATGAAAATTAATCGGCTATCAAACAATCTTCAGCCGCTGAGGATGATTATAAAAAGGGAAGAAAATGCCCTTTGTGTAGGTGAAATGTGTCGTGGACTGTCATCGTAATATACCTCAGTGAAATGAAGGTTAATTCTGATGTACAACCTGCATGACAGTCATTATCAGTGAATCATGAAAATAAATTAAGCTACTGAAATAGATACGTTCTTCTCTCGTACACAGTGGGTATCCTGTGAGGAATGGACAGATGAACTTTACGGATTATTATTGGAAAATAGTGTGGAATTCAATTAATACACCTAAAGACACTTTTATAGAGGGCAGTCATAATTTAAATGACAGCAGGAAGTAATTTTGCTGGATATAAGTCAAATTTCCAGAATTTCATGTTCTACATTATTAATTTTAAAATATCTTAAAAGAAGAAGAAGAGACCTTGTGCTGATTCTTACACGAAGGAGACCCTTTTGTTCAAAGTTTCCTTAAACTGAAATAATTTTACATAACTATTCTGGCCTTTTCTTTGCAAAATTAAGTTTTCTTCCTCATTGAGAATTAGAATGAAGCGGGTAATGTGTCCCTTAAAGATTTCCCCATGTTTTTGCTGTATTTAATGCCTCCAGCTTCCTTCCCGATAATGAAATTGGTTCTTTAAATTTGCTCTGAAAAGCAAATAGATGATAATTTTTTTTCTTTTTTTTATGTGGAAATTCTGGGAGGAAAATAAATTGAGGCACTAAGAATAGAGTAAATGGCAACCTTCAACAAGAAAGGTTAGATTTAATCCAAGCAGGCATCTGACAAGCTGCTGTACACGTTGAATCCATATCAGTGTGACCCTACCGCAGACCTTCTTTATCCATTAATCTACACTTCTTTTAGCAGGGAGCGGAATTAGCTCAGTGACAGGGCATTGCCTGCTGATTAGCGTACATCATTCTATAGAGCAGGAAGAAAAGAATCGCCCTCCTTCATTTAACTCAACTGTCCTACAAAATGGTGCTAATTCTCTCCCCCACCCCCTTTCCCCAAAAGCAACAAGTTCCTATTTGGACCGTGGTACTGCCTCTGTGTTTATATTGTGGAGAGCGTATCTGCTCTGACTGGCCTTTGAGGGAAATGATTAGGGGGGAAAAATGCATACAAATCCAATATATTTTGGCCAAGCAGCCAGATTCAGTAACACCACACCTAAGAGAGCCCTTTGAATTAAACGGACAAGCTTAAGCTGTTTGCATTAACATTCTTCTATTGTAGTCTTGTATTGTGGGGGAACCAAAGCAAAATAAATAAATAAATTATCGTGACACGGTGAATAATAAAATGATTCCTTATTGTTTATTTCAGAGTGAGGTTAGTGAAAGGCTGAGGGCTTTTCATTCCTCCCTTTCTCTTTCTTTTTGTTCTTTTCTCTCCTTTTTCCTTCTCTTTTGGCGGAACACATTTAAAAAATATTATTGATAAGCCTCATTTGTGGGCTAGCCTGCTTTTTATTGAAAGGGCATGTTCTAAAAGTGTGCCAAGGACAACAACAATATAGGGAGAAAGGAAAAGGGGTAGGGAGGAAGGAGCACATGCAATTAAAGCAACACTGAACTGCATGCTTCAGTTCAGACTATTTGAAAGGGGAAAATAGGCGTATTATAATTTACATTTAAGTAATTCCTTAAGTACATAACAAGTATACCCCGGGAAAAAAAATGTTCTTTGGGAAAGGGATGCATGCTAAATTCATTGAAAGGAAACTACTGTATATAATATTATAACAGATCTCACACGTGCTTTCTAATCAGTTCCACATTCTCCATCCACTGTAGCTTTAGTTGCTAATCACAAAATGTCCCCTAATATATTTTTTTTTAAAAAATGTTTTCACTACAAAGAAATGGAGGACCTGTAAAAGTCACCAGTTCGGTAATAAACTGTACCAATCAGAGTGCACGATAATGAAGCATTTTTTTAAAATCCATTTCATCTTGGCCTGACTAAACGGAGAGGTGATTTATTTGGATCAACAAATGTTAAATGCGCATGATTAGAAAGGATGTTTTGAGGCTGAGTTGTGTTTACTCTTTATTTGTTCAGGTAAATGTCACACTTTTTAAAAGAAAGAACTTGTAGAAAACTTGCTTGTTTATAAATAATAGGACAAATCCATTGTGTGCATCCAGGTTAAGAACTGTGCTGTGCACTACGATTGTGATCTAGCAATGGGCATTACTTGAGTGATAGGCATGGTAGACGTGCAGCTTATAGTTTTTCCAGTTCCAACTTCTCTGCTTCCCACTGTCCTGACTAGGTGTGAGGCCTCAGGGACATGCAACACAACACTGACTGTTTTGGTCACATCAGGACCCTGGCTATTGCACTGCAGGCTGGTATATTCTCCCATAAGGAGCTCTTGTCCCAGCAAAGGACTGCAATCAACTGACAACCTAAGAAGGCCTTTCAGAGGCTCCACCCCTGCTGGATACTGACTGTACTTCTTAAAGGGCCAGTGTCTATTTCTGCAGTCTCATGCTCTTGTGTGGCTGAGGAACAGAAGCAGGAGAATCATCCTCAGAGCCAGATTATGGAAGAGCTACATTCTCAGGCCCGCTTCACCCCTGAAGTGGGGTGACCTGTGAGTAGGGATGTACGGATTTTGTTAAATGCATTCCATCAGAGTTTTGACAGGAGTCTTTTGTTTCATCACCCTCTCATTAATGGAATCAGACTTTTTGTATGAGAATTTCATTTGTTTGCAAATGCACACTTACAGAAGTGTGCACTTGCACAAATCCCCCTCCCCCGCAAAGAAAGTGAAGAAAAAATTGTCTGCAAGTGCACGAAATCTGTGTGACTAGGAAAAAGCCAGTCCACTGAGGAATCCGCAGGTCAGATTCAAAGAAATCTCATCTCATTTGAATCCATTGTGGAGTTCTCTGACTTCCCCACCTGTGAACCATCTGAATCAGAGTCCTTGGGGTAATGCAGAGCTTCAGAACTAGGGGACACCCTGCACCAAGCCGTTCGCTAGAGAAATCTGACCACCAAAGTTCTACCTAGTACAGCATTCTGTTACTAGTAGCAGCCTGCAAGATGTCCCTGAGAAACCCACCAGCAGGTATCTCTTCTTGATTATCTGCAGAATCTTGTAATCAAAGATAATAATAATCATCATCATCATCAGGTGATTACTCGTGACTGAGTAAGATTGTCTTCCAGGATAAAAGGAGGAAATTCTAAAGGAAGATTGTGTAGACTCTAGTGATGGGTCCGTAAGTGACTGTGGAGGCCAATTCTAGATCCACACAGCTTCCCACAGTGAGGACACAGGTTACCAGATGGAAGATGGTCCTGTAAAGGATTCGTTTGACGTGCTTTTTGCTTAGCACGTTTCGCCCTTTCACCTTGCACTCGGGCTTCTTCAAAGTCCATGGAACCTTTGTGAAAGGCCAACCTCCATTTAGAGCGTTCATGTGCCAGAGCTTCCCAGTTTTCGATGTTTATATTGCATTTTTTTGAACATAGGGATTCCACCTTTAGTATGGTGACTAACAGGCACATATAGGCCTCTCTTGCGCTTTCCTTGAATATCCAGGATCCCCCCCAGCTGATTTTCTGATGCACTTTTCTGTGAGTTGGTGGTTGCTGCACACAAACATCTGTAAGTTCAGCAAATGAATAGAGTGCCCCGGCCAGGCTTGCCAAAGGGGTGGATGTGGAAATCAACAAAACTGGAGTTCGTCAAGGTCCTCTGAGTTCCACCTCAAAGCTCACGTGGCCATATCAGATTGCGAGCTTTTTCTTTCTTTTTCGTGTGAAAATCACAATGTACTTGGGGGCATGTTCAAAATCTTCTCCCATCGAGTAAAAGTGTATTTGTATGCATTTTTTAAAAAGTATGCATCTTTTCATGCATATTTTTTCTAATGTATGCATTTTTTTGAATTCATTGCTTTCCTGCAGACGGCATCGCACACTCAGGGAATGTATGACCTTTGACAGAAGATTGCACTCTTGTTTGCTGTTGGGTTCGGGAGGTGTGAACAAGGAAAATTCTGCTCATAAACAAACAAATTTTGCATACATCCCTATTGGGAGTGGAGGTGAGACTGGGGCAGAGATTATGTTGGCCTCCAATTTCATTGGCCCGGACAGTCAGAGTATAGATGTGGGCAGTGGTGAGAACTTATTCCAGTACCAGCCATCCCTTCCTCAGGCTTCCCAGGCCAATTTAGTTAGATTACCTGAAGATCTGCATCCCAGCATGTGAGCCTGGTTGATTTTCAGTTAGACATGGGACAGCCACCACCTCTTATTGCATCCTGAGGAAAATCGACAATTTAATGATAAATGGGGTTTATATGCTCAGATGGGTATTGGCTGACACACATTTACTGAGTATATTTAAAACAAATGTATGACGATAGTAAATGCATACATGGGTATACAGTGTATAGTGTAAATCCATAAAGCCAATACAGTTACAGTAATACCTTGGATTGCAAGCATAATTCGTTCCGGAACCCTGCTTGTAATCCAAAACACTCTTATATCAAAGCGAGTCTCTGGTGGGCATGAGCGGGGCTGATTTCGGCCCGCTACGCTCACTCGAGGCGAGCGGTTACATCCCTACGATATTGCAAGACGTCGCTTGTTTATCAAGTCAAAATTTATTTTAAAAATTTGCTTGTCTTGCAAAACGCTCAAGTTACTTGCAATCCAAGGTATTAATGTACTAAAATATCCCTCATCCTACCCTATCTCCACTCTCCAAAAGCTATCATCATCATCATCATCATCATCATCATCATCATCATCATCATCATATATCAATTCTGGAGTTGATCACATTTTGCCACATATCCAGGTGAAGGCTATTGTCTGCTTTACTCCAGTGTAGCTGCTATTCCACAGCAACTGTGTATATCTCTATACCTTTGTAGTTCTAAGGGGACTCAGGCCAAAATTCTGATCTGAAGTGGGACCACACACAGTTACACTGGAGTAAAACAAACAAACGGCCTCCACTCCACCAGCATAATTATGAGATTGGGACCTGAGCACTCAGGTAGGGAAGGATTAAAGCTTCGCCCTTAAAAGGGGTGTGTTTGTCTCCATTGGAGTCAATGGAGGTTTAATCTTTTCCTCCTCAAGCATGCTGGTTCCAATCCAAATTAGTTACCCTGAAGTAAAACAAACAAACAGCCTCACGTCCACCAACGTGATGATCTGAATGTGTAGTTTGGGTAAATTTAAGAGGGTATTCCAGTTCATTTTAGATGTGATGGAGCTTAGGGTTGAAGGCATGTTGGACACTGGACAATCAGACCTTTCCAAGTCTTAACCAGTACCTAGAACTGAGCTCAGAAGCTAATAGGAAGCCTATCAAGATGCTGGACAATCAGACCTTTCCCAGTCTTAATCAGTACCTAGAACTGAGCTCAGAAGCTAATAGGAAGCCTATCAAGATGCTACAACTCTGGTATAAAGTGTTTTTCAATGTTTTGCCCTAGGGGAAACTTGGAAACTTCTAGGCTGCCTCTGAAGAACACATTACAAGTGTATTTAAGAATGCAGCCTAGAATACAAAGACACAGAAGGCTGTCTTGAGGAATAACATTGAAGTTTTGGAATTGTTTTCATATGAGCTGGTATTACCTACGGAAGAGAAATTTGTCACTGTCTTATCTCTCTGTCTCTTTTTCAACCAATTTAGCTATCTACCCATCTTATATATTATTTAATATTTGTTCAGTAGCATGCTAGGCACTGAACTGAACACAGAATTCCTGACTAGTGGGCTTACTAACTAAAGATGTTTCCATTAAAATTGACCTCCATTAAAATCAGTAGGGGGCACTGACTTTTACAGAATAAAAAGAGCTTTAAAGGAATGAGGTAAGGGGGAGGGGGAAGGGCAGAGTTAGATAAATGAGTAGCAACCATGTATGATAGGTGCTAAAAAAATTGCTACTTTGTGGTTGAGTCCCTCCCATGTTGCTTTAGTAATGTATGAAGTTCTGAATTATGTGGGACCACACTGAACACATTGTCCCTTCTTGTACCAGCACTGTCCTCTCTAAATTTTGTCTGACATTGGCAGGGGGATGAATGTTTAGTGTATAATTCTCCATTTTAAGTTCAAGTACAAATGGGATCCCCACATCCATTTCCAGTGGGGCCAGAATGGTTATGCATGGTGTGGAGAAAGTGGATAGGGAGACATTTTTCTCCCTCTCTCATATTAGTAGAACCCGGGGTCATCCCATTAAGGTGATTGGTGGGAGGGTCAGGACAGATAAAAAGAAGTACTTCTTCACAAAGCACATAGTTAAACTATGAAATTCACTTCCACAAGATGTAGTGATGGCCACCAAGTTGGATGGCTTTAAAAGGGGATTGTACAAATTCATGGAGGAGAAGGCTACTAGTCCTGATAGCTATATGCTGCCTCCAGTATCAAAGGCAATACGCCTATGTACACCAGTTGATGGGGAAGACTGCTTTGAACTCATGTCCTGCTTGGGGTTTTGCATGGGCAGCTGTGTGAACAGAATGTTGGACTTGATAGACCTTGGTCTGACCTAGCATGGCTCTTCTTATGTTCTTATGTTATAAAACATACTATATAAAACACATTGCAATGCAATATTATTATTTATTTCATTTCTATGCCACCCAATAGCCAAAGCTGGGTGATTCACAATAATGAATTAAAAAATTACAACTAAACATTACAACATAACGAAAGCATAATATAAAATCTTTAACGTACAAAATTTAAAAACAATTTAAAATAGCTAAAAGAACTGGTACAATAAGATAATGGTTACAATAACATTTCCCATTGAGCTGTGAAATATCACAATGGACCTTGTTTGTACATTTAGAAGAGTTACAGTAAGTTAACAGTTACAATAACACTTCCCATTGAGCCATTAAATATCACAATGAACCTTGTATGTCTATTTATTTATTTATTTATTTATATATATATTTCATTTCTATACTGCCTAATAGCCAAGCTGTCTGGGTGGGTCACAACAATTCACAAAATCACAAACCACAAGATAATGAAATACAGCATAAAATTCCAATATACAAAATTTAAACAGCTAAAACCAATTTCAATAAAATACTAGACCTGTTAAAGCCAGCTGACATAAATGCCTCCTCATATGCCATTAAATGCCTGAGAGTAGAGGGCAGTCTTAACCTGGTGCCGAAAAGATAACAGTGTTGTTGCCAGGTGAGCTTTAGTGTCATTTATAACATGATTTATTTGGAGTTCAATCTCCAACTCAATCACTGCACATATTTTTAGGATGGTGGAGAAGAATGCTGTAATCAGACCCCACAAATGTTGTGCTGGACTAGGACCTTACTCTTGTGACATGAGATAGAGCAACTATTTGGTTCATATAGCAGGTAGCAGAACATATTATATTGCATTTTACAGCTTGGCATAGCATTAGGGCCCCTGCTTTTATGTAGAGAAACCAAATTTTATTCAAATGATCCACACTTCTCTTGCCAGCAAGAATTCTATATTAGTTAAAACAACAACAACAACAACAGCAACACATTAGCACGAGTTAAAGATTATTAGTCTTCAGTGCTGATAGGAATAACAGACAGATAGTATGTCTTTATCATGCAGCACCTAATGATCCAAGGTCCTTTCAATTGCTTCTTGGCTATGTCAGATATATTTGTGTGGCCAGGACAGGTAGATTCATTGATTGCACTAATGTAAGAATGCCAGTTTGGGTATATGTATTTATATGTGATGATGGATAGCAAGATGATCCTGACTCGGAACATGGCAGCTTTGTACATAATCCTGGTTTTTTGTCTTTTGCATTTCCCCTCCAACAGCTATCGGTGTGACTCACCAAACCGAGCGTTATACTTGGAGTTAAACACGGCTCGATAGTGTGGTGCTGGGAGCTGCTGTGTTGTGTAGCAGAAAAAAAGGAAGAGAAGGCTCTGAGTAACACGCATAGGTCTCTTGCGTGCGCAGAAGCTCAGCATCTCTAGATTGTGGCTAAGTGCCCTGATCCAGTGGCTCCAATGCAGTGATTGTGTTGTACACACTAAGCTCCGTATCGGCAGTGTCTGGAAGCCTGGCTGGTTCTCAGGTTCAATGCTGGAGAATTTGCTGACATGGGATAGAATGGGGTAGCCCCTGAGTGCACACATCGAAGACCCACAGAGCTTTGGATTGCAGCCATTGTGTATAAATTGCGTGGTCAGACAAGAAAAAGCAGTCAGGTACCGGTAATTCATAGATACTCTTTGGTCTTACACACTAAGCAAAGTAGCAAAATTAAAGCACTAGAGCCACCTTCTGACTGCAATGATACTGCTGCCTTCTGAATGGACACTGTGTTAATACGTTGAGTGGCAGGATGGCTTTTGTATGCCATCCAGTGCTTCACATATTGCTTCCTCCCACCGGTTCAATTAATTGTTGCTGTTAGTATTTATAGTAGTTTTGTCTTGACCCCCTTCCCCCACATTTAAATTACGCAAAAGTATTTTAGTAATGTTTTTTGTGCATAGGTTTGTTTTTTTTCTCCCCTTGGGGGTGGGGGAAGGCAAAGGAAAGCTTGTGCACTATTGATGATTTCAAGCAAACATCATGGATGATCTGCAATGAAAAAAAATATCAGGGTGAAGCCGAAGAAAACATTTCAAAACAGTTAAAGAATCACAAGCAATTTCAGTCGAAAATTTACTTCTATTCTGACTCTAAGCACATTGGTCCTGACCTAGAGCCAACTGCACTCCAGACTGACCACTATGTATGTTGCTGTACTGAAGGATCTCCATTACTTTTCCTCATTTTATTTATTTATTTATTTATTTATTATTACTATTTATTTATTTATTATGATAAGATATGTCTTATCTAACACCAATCACTTACTGGGTAAGGTGGCACTGGCTATATAGCTATAGCTGTATCTACACACACACACACACACACACACACTCACTCACTCGCACACACAGAGTATTCTTTTTCAAATACAGGATCCAATCTGTGGTGGAAGCTTGATTCCATGTACAGATTACCCTTGATGGAATAGGATGATTGGCTGTAATCTAGCACACTCAGTGAACAAACTCAGTGACTCTTTTATTTCATTTGGACATAAACCTCTCTCTCTCTCTCTCTCTCTCTTTCTCTCAAACAGTCTTCCCCAATTTGGTGCCCTCCAGAAAGGGAAGTACAGATGCTGTACAATCCATTCCATCTATGTTTTTCAGATTGTCAGGTTCCTTTCATTCCATCTTCTGCTCATGGATGGACTCAGATTTTGCGAAAATCCATTCATGCACATTTGCGCAAATTCGGAGTTGCAGAATTCGCACATCCAAAAATGTGCAAATCCCCCCAAAATATGCCAATCCCTGAAAAATGCATATTTTCACACTTTAGCCTATGGAGGGAACTGCACATTTTGGTCTAGTTTACATATTTTTCTATTACTAAAATTATGATAATTTTTTTTAAAAAAATGGTCCACAAATCCACATGACTTGGGAAAAGCCGGTCTGCTGCAGAATCTGCAGGTCAGATTCTTAGAAATTCAAACTCATTTGAGTCTGTTGCAGATTTCTCCAAAATCTCCTACCTCCCCAGCTGTTTTGGACTTCAATTCCCATCAGTCCCAGCCAGCATGGTCAATGGTTAATGGTCAGGAATGTTGGGATTTTTAATCCAAAACAACTGGAGGGCACCAGGTGGAGAAAGGCTGGTGTAAACAGATATATACAGAGGAGGGAGAGGCAACTTGCATCAAAAGCCATCTGCATAAAATCAGTTCAGACCTCTAGCAAGAGTGATCTGTCGCTTCCCTGGCATCCTACTGGGTTGGAAGGGAGAAGAAACATAAAAGGGGGTGGAGGAAAGAGAGAAAAAAGGTGGTGGTGTCAGAAAGAGAGGAAAAAAGTGACTATGGGCTAGGCCACTTTTGGATGTGGTTCTGCCCACCACTGCCATGTGGCCCCCAACGGATT